>JAQFYP010004154.1:0-10018 GCA_034694865.1 Bilobella braunerae
TTATGACTGGCTTAACACGTTTACCAAGTTTCAGCTTAATCTGAAGGAATCACGACGCGCGGTGTGCTTGTTAGTTCGGAAATGGATAGCTAAATATCACTTATTAGTAATTTAGACTTCGTTAAACACTTTAGTAGTATTCCAAAATTTAGATGGAATCTTAACTGAACAAGCAAGAATATCACACTGAGCATTTTTGATAAAGGTTTTGATTTTTTAAAAGCTTCAAATTTTGCACGTCACCCAACCGAGGGACACTGTCTCCTCACTGTGTTTTTCATTAATACGAGGGGCTACATTGGGTTTGCTACATGCTTGGCATCCATTTTGAATTTTCTCTGTAATGTTGTCTTCTTTGTCAAATTGTTGAACAATTGAAACACTTTGATTTGATTACACACTCTGTTCAATATAAATTGCAAACTACAAAATGTACAATAATTACCGTTGTGTGTAATTGTAACAAAACGACTTTTATATCCTACTTTTCACTTATATTCTTATATAGATTATCATTTAGTCTTGTCGAAATTCGAAAATTGATCGAAATTGAGAAGACTGCCCTCATTTGCGTAGATTCACCGGAGGAAATCAGGCAAAAGCTACGGCCGTACCTCACGTCAGGTTGGTGTCCTCGGCCTTTGTGCTTTAGGTCTATAAAACAGCGGAATGTTACGGATAGTCTGCTGTCTAGCCTGCTTAATGACAACAACTAATCTAATGAGTCCTTATCCCTACCACATCCCTACCCTTCCTTTCATGTTGACCAGCCGCTCTGCGGGAATGTCAAATAGCGCTAAAATAATGCTATGCCCCACACTACTACTTTTCATAAATTATGTAATTCTTTCATAACTATTTCTAAAAAAACTAGTGAAGTTTCGGAAATCTTAAATAACATAAAGTGGGTTAGTATTAGAAGTAATTAGAGCTAAACTCAATACTCGTTCTTTTGAACGTCTTATTTCGGATATATTCATTTTTATATTCTGTATACTAGTACGTTATGACATAATTGTATAGCAATTCTCAGCTATTTTTTTTACTAATTCTTAACTAATGCGGGCCGTGTCAAAATTAATGTTCTTCACTTGTTAGTCGCCTTTGTAGCAAGCTACCAATAAAGTCGGACACGATATGAAGTACAGAGCATTTCATTAGTTATCTTCGTAGTTTACTATTGAGACCTTCGAAATAGAAAACGTCATTCTCGTGAAAAGAGTCCAATGCCGTTGGTTGTTTTTGCTAATGCTGAGGGAAATTTAATTGGATGTTCCCTGCATCTCACTGATAAGGGAGAGAAGTAGGTCCCTAGCGAGATCCAAATGGAAATTTGGGTTGCTAAATAATATGGAGCCTCGTAGTGGGTGAGAACAGGGGAGGGGGGGGGGGGTGATGTAGAATTGGCAAATGGCATGTTCCAAATAAATTTACTTTGCAAAGACAAAGATGGAGCAATGCATTTTCCTTGCATTCAATAATTAATTTCACACCAGTTTGACTGTTGTAAATTCAAACAAATATGTCGCCATTTATTATAAGTTATGTTTATAGAATTCACATGTTGTAAATTCTAATTAGTCGTGTTAAACAATGCCATCGCCATCTAGCAAGGGTTTCCTAACTAACTTTTAAAAGTAATGGTAGTAAGTCGACAGAAAACGTTTGTTCTAATTCCTTTCTTCTTTCATTAGTTTTTGTGTCGTTTTTTTTTTAATTATTAGTAGCGTTTCGTCATTTCTGTCCGTCTGTCCGTCCGTCCGTCCGACCGTCCGTCCGAGGCTCATGATTATCTCAGGAACTACTCAAAATATCTCAAATCTGTTTGCGGTTATAGGTTCCTTGAGTTCCGGTCCAGTTCAAGTTTGTTTTAGTTTTACCGGAAGTGACCCCCTTGGGGGTCAAGGTCAAAGATATCATTTTATGACAACATAGAAAATGACCCCTACAAAAGTTGTTTCTCTCATAAAAGTGAACAACATTTGTACAAGACAATTTTCTCTGTGTCTACCCAATGACCCACAAAATGACCCCTTGACCTTAAAATGACTTTTCAAGGTTAAACTCTACTTTTGCATGAACAAAAAGTAAAGATGGTCCCAATGCCCTTAGAAGCCCCGTTCATCCGGAACCTTGACCTCAGAAAACCCAGACATCTCTTTTCTAGTCAAATGATTTTAATATTTTTCTTATTCTAAATATCCTACTTCCGCTACTTTTTGACTGTTTTACCACGGCTTATTAATTTTATTCAGTTTTAATTTTACAAATTTTAACATGTCACTTCAATAAGGCACACACAACATTTGTCTTAGACCTACAATGAATTATATATAATAAAGTTAAATGGAAGTTAAATTGGTAATGGGATCAGCATAGAGAAATTTTCATGAGCGAGCATAGACTTATTAGTAGCGGAAGCGAAGCGAAAGCTAGTTATGTTTTCGTCATTTCTGTCCGTCCGTCTCTCTGTCTGTCTGTCCGAGCCTCACGATTATGTCGAGTACCACTCCACATATCTCAAATCTGTTTTCGGATATAAGTTCCCTGATATCCGACCCAGTTGAAGTTTATTTTAGTTTGACCGGAAGTGACTCCCTTGGGGGTCAAAGGTCAAGGTCAATGATATTATTTTATGACAACATAAAAAATGACCTCTACAAAAGTTGTTTCTCTCATAAAAGTGAACAACATTTGTACAAAACAATTTTCTCTGTGTCTACCCAATGACCCACAAAATGACCCCTTGACCTTAAAATAAAATTTCAAGGTCAAACTCTACTTTTGCATGAAACGAAAAGTTATGATGGTTTGAATGGCCCCAGAGCACCCCTTGACCCGGAAATGACACTTGACCTCAAAATGACCTTTCAAGGTCAAACCCTACTTTTGAATGAAACGAAAAGTTATGATGGTTTGAAAAATCCCAGAGCCCTTTTTTACCCGGAAATAGCCCTTGACCTTCGAAAGTTTGGACTTCTGTTTTCTAGTCTAATGATTTTAATGTTTCTACTTCTAACTTTCCTACTTCCGCTACTGCTTGACCTTTTTACCACGGTTTATTAGAGAAGATTAGCAAAGCAAAGCCTTAATCGTGGTTTCTAGAGGGCGGAAAGGATTTAAAATATAAATTTAGGATTTTCAAACTGGTGTAAATACTGCAATGTTGTATTAGTTAGAATTTATTGATCTCCCCGCTTTCAAACCTCCTTTTCAATACCCCACATGTAAAGGCATACATTTGTTAATAGTATTGGGTAGGAAAAAGTGGAGACCGGGCTGCGATCCTTGCAAAGCAAAAGGTAAAGTTGCTCGTGTTACCACGAGAACAAGGTGCCTCTTATACCCAAAGAGGCTAAACCAAGACGCTTTGCTATCGCACAATATTCGTTTTGTCCTTAAATAACCTTAACAAACTAAAATATCTTATTTTTAGCAGTGTTATTTCAAGTTCTGAAAAATAATTATGTTCAGTTGAAGTTTTATAAATAGCTATTAAATTACTCTTCCTGAGGCCGGAGTTATTGGTCGTTAAAAATATATAAAACAAAGTTTGAAAGTCTGAGGTCAACTTCTAATTGCCTACTTTGATATTAGAACAATTTATACAGAGTACGCTTCATTTTAGAAATAACTTTCAAAAAAATTACATGCAAATTTACAAAAACCTTTGGTTGTTTAAACATGTTATTATAAATTTCATTGCAAAAAATTGCAGTGCAGAATTCAGTTGTACAAAACCACATTTCAAGCGCAATCGTGAACTTTTCTAGCTGTATGGCTATTCTATTCTGTATCATGCAAATTTCCTTAAATTAAAGAAAATTGTCTCCTAATGACCTATCAAACTAATTAATGGTTTGGTTCCACCGTAGCTTTTATCGATCTTCGTAAAGGATGATGTAATTATCTTTTAAATTATGTGACCCATTCTAAACAAAATTTTCACAAACAAGCTACCATATTTTGTTCCTAATTATTGCTTAGCAGAATTATATATGTATGAATTACAGGTTTTATGGAAGAAATTTGAGTTTGGAAAATTACACCAATCACTTCACAGCTAATTTCAGAACACGTGATAAATGCGTTTATGCAAAAGTAAAGAATGTTTCTATTGAACACAAGCTACAGCGGTTATTTGTTGAAAGGGAAAAACAAAGTAGGCAAAATAACAACCTTAAAATGTCGTATAGAAATGAAGTCCAGATTTTGAAGCAATTTCTATTAATAGTTTCAAAATTCAGTTTTTCTGAAGTCAAATATAATAGAAACTTTGAAATTGTGACCATTTCAAAATCTCATACTAATAGAACATTTTTGTTAGTTCTTGCGTTGTGTTTACAGCTATTTAATTTGTTCCATTGTACACTTAGACTTATTAATACAAAATCAGTACTTATCAAGATATTTGATATGTTTCTGATACTTGCAATCTCTACGGGAACCTTCTATCGTCTCACTGAATCAATTTATACAGAAGAGTTAACCTCGTTAATCAACAATGTGTTCATTCTCAACATGAAAACCGGTAAAAGTCTATTTATTCTCATTGCAAAATGTTTTTAATTTTTAATAAAGTATATCCTCAAATAACAAAGCAAATTTAGATTGCATCGGTAAATTGAGCAGATCTTGAAATAGTTTTATTAAATTAAAACGAAATAAGATTACCCGTAATTTATGGTTATCTCATTTCTTCAGTACTTAAATAAGTTTTATATTCTATAGCTATTCTCGAATATTACATCGTACAAAATCAAATATGAAATAAAATATCAAAATCATGTATTGTACACAAAGATTATTTTCAGATGGCCATTGTTGCCCTAAAAGTGGCAAGAATGCAATGATACGACGAGGTTACGCCTATGCCGTTACGATAACAGCTTTGTGTTTTGCTGTTGCCACTTCAGTTCTGCTAATTAACATTATAAATGTACCTATGCTCGGAAACTCTATTGTAATTCTGGGTTTGTATATGTGCTCTTCAGTGTTATATGCAGATATATTTGTTTTTGATAGTATGCTCTGCTTGGCCACTTTTGTTTCGTCAATACTCACACTGGTTGGTGGACTACGTAAATCACGGTAAAAATTGACATTAATATATGTAAATTATAATTTTATAGAATAATATCAAAGGGCCGAGGATAAACAAATCAACTCATAAACTCAATCAAAAAATATAATACTATATTGTATTACTATATTACTATCTTGTGATTGTGTTAATTGAAATGTTATGCTTAAATGTTCAAATATTTTAATGTCAAACTTCGATTCCCCTTATAATTTGAAATTCATTGGTAATTTTTGCAATGAGTCGTAATTAGATATCCTTCATGGCTAACAGACATACGTCTTTTTAAGTAGAATGATTTGTGCTATATCGCAGTATACATCAGGATACATCGCCAGTTCAGTCAATTGAGGAGTGTATTTGCGTGTATCGTACGACGCATCTGTTCAACCAACTGCACAACAAAGTATTCGGCTCGCTTTTTCTAGCTGGTATAAAGTTGGACCTCGTAGTAGGAATGTTTATACTTGCATTCTGTATAATTCGTCTTCGCTACGCCATCCCCTTCAGTTTATACATACTATTTGTTTTTTATTTCATTATGGCATCTTTCTGTACAATTCCAACAGCATTACTTATGTCCACGGTTTACAATATATCTAGAAAGTTTCATAGTGACATGCGACGCTTGCCAATATGTCAAGGGATAAAGAAAACCTTAAATTCTATTCCAGTGTTAAAGTGCACAATTGGAGGGTTTTATCATATGGAATGGGAAGAAGTAAATACCACATCATATCAAACATATATATATTTTGTTTTTTTCTTACCATTGTTCTTGGTGCCTGTTTTGTGTTGTTAAATTGAATCACAATTTCATTTAAGTTTAACACAACTGGAGGCAATTGACCTAATGCGTAAATTTATTTGGAAATAATAAGATGCAAAGTGTAATTTGCTTTACGCCACGCCGTAATGAAATTATATTTGGAAATTAAGTTACCATATAAAAATTAAATATTGGTATTAAATCAAGAAAAAATGGACCTTCCTTAGAAAGTGTTGTAATATCGATTGATTTTTTTCTTCAATTTCAAAGTTAAAGTTTTATAACATAAAGTTTTATACATTTGCGAGAAATATTTGAGCGAGAGCACTCGTATACTATAGTAGGCGTTTAGTTTAAAAAATTTAAACATTATAAACACTATTCAACATCTATTCAATTTTTATATTTCTTTTTTATTAATTAATTATATTATTATTTAATACTTAGTTATAAGTTACAATGTGTTAGATTCTCACGGCCCGTAGTCCGGCGGTTAGTACACTTGTCCTAACTTGGGCTGGTGCAGAGACTAAATCTGGGCACCAATACAGGAAAAACAAAGTGGTGATGTGGTAGTGGTGAGTGGAAGCGTGGAGAAATGCGATCGTGGAGGGAGGGCATGGGCCGGTATGCGTAGGACGGTGTTCGGCCGAGGCAGAGGCTCCTCAGTGGACAACCCTACGTTCACTGTCCAACAGGCATATACCAATCTCCTCTACTCACTAGCACAAGCAAATATGTAGACCAATGTGTTTTTATTGTACTTTGATGGTTTTCAGATAACTGTTTTGTTTGTTCTAGGAAGCGGAATTAACCTTGTTGGATAATATAGCCCGTGGAATAGCTTTTGTACTCCTTTCATTTCATGGAATATAAAACAGAAATATAACATCAACATAAAACGATGTGTTAATTAGTTTCCAGTTAGTAAATTGAATAAGCTACTTTCCAAACTCCTCGCGTCAGTTGATGTTCGACATCAATTTATAATCATTAATTTATCATTAATTATTTGAGTTAATGTTTGTGTTATTATGTTACGCGTGAATAAAATATGCAACGAATTCGGCATTATCGAACTGAAAAACCAACTTTTGAAATTTTCAATTACCAAGTTAAGTTTGTCGCCAGGGTTCCGATTGGGTATCTGTTCAGTTGGATTCAACACGGTTTGGATTAGTACCAAATTTAAATATTCTTATGAAATTGATGAATAAAAATGACTACGCGGGAATGACACCGAGTCCAAAAGAGAGCATTAAACATGTCCAAGGTTTACAATATTTCTGTAAAATTTCATAACAGTATGCGACGTTTCTCTAAATCGGAAAAAAATAAAAGCAAGCTGCGGCGCACTAAAAATACACTCTGTTGAAAATAATTAAGTTATCAAATTGGTATCGGGCCTCTAATAAAAGATTTACGGTAAAAATGGTATGTCATTAAATAGGTGCCCGGCCACTAATGTACGATTTACTGTAAAAAAAAAAGTATGTCATTAAATAGGTGCCGGGCCTCTACTACGAGATTTACGGTAAAAATGGTACCTCATTAACTAGATGCCGAGTCTCTAATATGAGATTTACGGTAAACATGGTATGTCATTAAATAGGTGCCGGGTCTCTAATATGAGATTTACGATAAAAATGGTATGCCATTAAATAGGTGCCGGGCCTCTAATATAAGGTTGACGGTAAAAATAGTATGTCA
Source organism: Bilobella braunerae (assembly GCA_034694865.1). Taxonomy (NCBI): domain Eukaryota; kingdom Metazoa; phylum Arthropoda; class Collembola; order Poduromorpha; family Neanuridae; genus Bilobella; species Bilobella braunerae. The sequence goes on from JAQFYP010004154.1 coordinate 7,563, forward strand.
TTAAATAGGTGCAGGGCCTCTAATATGAGATTTACGGTAAAAATGGTATGTCATTAAATAGGTGCCGGGCCTCTAATATAAGGTTGACGGTAAAAATGGTATGTCATTAAATAAGTGGCCTCACATAAGGCCTCTTTCATGAAAACGGTAAAATTGTTTGTTGATTCGTTAAATTATTGTTCTATTTTGCTATTGTTCTAAAAATTGATGTGGACAAAATTTTCAAACAATAAATTTTAACCCTATTGTTTTAATTATTGTCCTAAAAACATCAAACTGTTATAATTCTCAAGTTATATCACTGTATAAATGTTATAATCGTATTAGATGCTAATTGCATCGAGGACAACTTTGTGTAATTCTTACATTGGATGTGTAATATTGTGTAGTTTAGAAATAAAAAGTGCAAACTCAAGCTCAAGTTTACGTTAAAAAAAATAGGGAAAGGAAGAGAGAAAATCGAATCTCGCTGCGTCGTAGGCAAAAAACTCCTTTTTGCTCCAAGTATCTCACTTCCCTGCTCGTTGGTGTGCTTTTGTCAAACTACTGTATGGGGCGATAGAGTGCTATGAAATTTCAAATTATTGTAATTCGTCGTTTTAAGGCGTTGATTTAACTGAGACACATGGCTCGATTTATTATGCGACAAAGCCGGCTGTCGTTATGTGAGTTGTGCTGTGATTTGGTTTTATTATTTTGCTTTGAACGATGAGTTTGGATGAAACTAGTGCTCACGAAAACCATGTTATGAATTCAGAGTACCGTAGTGGCAATATGGTGGAGTTAAAATTGCATGGAATACTTTGCCGCCACTATGGGAAATGCTTGTTAAACAAATTCAAAAAGTGTAAATTTAATATAAAATAAAAATGGAATCGTTGTGTTCAACAATTATAGATGAATATAACACGGACCGAAATTAAAAGTCTAGACACCGGTAATAAACCAATGGGTTGACGGAGTTGATATTAGCGTGGTACACAACATCAACTTATTATGTGACGAAGGCGCCTCTCATGATGTTAGTTGTTGTGTGCTGCGTTGTATCAAGAACTTTCCTAATCCGCTGAATTTGACCGCGGCGCTGACCGCCAATCCTCGCGACTGCGTGAGGAAATGTGTGAGGTGCGTGAGGAAATGTGCGAATTGCCTGGGGAAGGTCGCAAAACGTTCGCCTTTGACCAGAATTGGATTCCGCTGACTGCGAATGCGTGAGGAAATGTGCGAGGTGCGTGAGGAAATGTGCGAATTGGCTGAGGAAGTTCGCAAAACGTTCGCCTTTGCCCAGAATTGGATTCCGCTGACTGCGAATGCGTGAGGAAATGTGCGAAGTGTGAGGAAAGTGTGTGTGGCAGTTTGAGAAATAAGTGTGGAAAATTCTATAAACTTTTGCAAAAATGTTTGAAAATTGTGAGTACTTTTTTTGAAGGTGTCCCCATTTACATCATTTGCTAAATGATTTTTTACTATTTTTAAATGATAATTGCTGTATTTTAATTAATAATATACTATCCCAAGGTTAACGCATAGTTTGTTTTGTTAAAGCATAGGGTGGTGAATATTTTTTAAATGTTCTCAAATTCAGCTTAAATTGTGAAACTCATAATTTAATATCATCGGTGGCACAATGAAACAAATTTCTGCAAACAATTATATAGCAAATACTATTTGATGAAATTAGCTTAGCTTTAAAGGTTTTTATTTTTATTTTTATTTAATATAAATACCTAATCCATACATAACACTTTCTGTACCTAACGCAATTCTATCCATTTAGTAGTTATACGCTATGCTAATCATTGAGTGGCTTATATTTGATTCTGAATTGCAATAATGCTTAATTTTTCTGTTTTATGCACAATTAAGACTTTACAAAAAAAAAGTTTTTGCAAAATATTGAAGGCATACTCAAATTAATTTGCAAGTCAACGCTTGAAACACTTGAAAGATTTGGTATCCTATCTTGTTACTCATTAGCACTAGTACTTTAAGATTTGATTATTGTTTAATCATCTATTAATATAAAAATACTACAATACTGGTAATTAACTACAAGTTAAGAAGCAACCCAAAAAAATTACGCTAATTGATTTTATGATGGAATTTTATGTCCTCGAAGCAAAATACTGTTTCACATCGGAATACTGAACGAAAAAAATAATCCGGATTTTGGATGATTCTTCGGATCTTACAAAAATCACCATCTCTAATTAAAGTATTTTCATGCGCATTTACAATTTGAATTCATTGTGCATGCGATAGCCACCTTAGGAAGTCAACAGTAAAGAATTCTTATAAAATTGAATTTGTTAAATTTATTCACAAGAAACTGTGCGAAGAGTTATCAAAATAGCTGTGATTTCAATTTTTTCGGCATTATGTCTTCCAACGAAGGTAAATAGTTTTCTTTATAATTCATCAGTATAACATATAAATATATTACATTATTGTCGAAG
>JAQFYP010004155.1:0-10018 GCA_034694865.1 Bilobella braunerae
TATCTGCTTTTCCTTAGTCCCCGGTGCGTAGGCTTTGGACACTAATCTGTCAGCATGCTTAAGCAGTGAACGAGTCATTGATATATTCTTGCTTGACAAATTTACTGGATGTTGATTTAGGCCTTTGGCACTTGTGACTAACAAAGCAAGAAATTTACTTGTTTACACTAGAAAACTTTATTTTAATTACAATGAAATCTTCAAATCTTAAAAATCAAATTTTTATTAGTTCAATTAATTAAATCCTAATTTAAGTTAATTAACCTTTTCTTCGAAGGCTAGGAATTTATTGGAGTTGTAATTATGGTAGCGAAGTAATTCGGTGACAAATTTAGCATAGTTTAGCCGTGCGTGGCGATGAGTAAATGGCCTCGTTTTCTAAATGGTCGAGTGTAAGTTTTCGGGTGTCTGTTTTTTTAAATTCAAAGTTTTGTTCAAATGGATTTCAAATTCAACCCAAATTTTGAAATCAAAGCCGAGACGGTTCGGCTCAAAGGTCAAGGTGAGCGGGAGAGGTCAGAGCGAGTTCAACAGCTCGAGTGTCCAACCTCAAGCGATTCCAAGCGCTCCTAAATCGAGCCATAGTTAATTGTTTAAGTAAATTGTAATTAGTGCGACTTCAATTATCTAAATCACTGCCTGATTTGGAATCCGATTTAGAATTTTAGAATCACTACCGAATCAAATTTGAATCGAATTTTGGAATTTTCAACTCGTCACGCGACAATGACGAATTACAACTCTAAATAAATAAACATAATAATAAACAAAATAAATAAATAATAAACAGTATTTACGAGTACTCCTTGTAATTACAATTAGTTAAATTATAAAAAATTAAGTTTCACTAGTGACAATATGCCTCGCCTTCCGGCAACTCTGTCCTATTTTATTAAGTAATCGAAAAAATTAAAGAAGTGTCGAAAAAATGCGCGGATTGTTGTTACAAATTTAGTGCACAAAATTTTGCTCACGTCAAAACGTCCATACCGTAAATTTTAAGTTCGTATTTTAAATTTGCATCTCCAGCTAAATTATACTTAACATAATTAGCTAACTAATTACGTCAATTGTAATTAGTTTTCGGAAAGTGGCGATTTTCGAAAGTTAGTGTTAAGCTTGGTCCAAACTTCACTTTTCACTCTAACTTCACTCTCACTTCGTTTGCATTTTTGAAAACATGACAATCCATACTTAATTTTCACTTTGTTGTCATGTCACTCTATTTCACTCGAAGTGAAATTGACATGGCAGCAAACAATCCATACTTTCCTCTCATTTCATGATCATTTCGATTTCACTTCCTCATTTCAAAGTAGAGCTCAAGTCTACTTTGAACGAGTGAAAGGAAAGTGAAAACAGAAAATTGTACCGATTTTCGTTTAATTTGAAATGGAGATTGCTCAGGAAGTGAAGGTCATTGATTGGTTGGACCTCTGCGGCGCTTGAAGCTGGGATTACAGGTATTATGGGTTTTATAGACTAATAAAATTTAAAAATCTAAATATTTTTATGTTTCCAGTTTCAGAAATACAGACATCATGGAAAAAGCTTCGCCAACAGTATGTAGCTTTCAGAAGGAAGCTTGACAAACCTAGTGGATCGGATGGAATTCGTCCCACCTTCCGCCACGAAGAATCAATGAATTTCTTAACGGGAAGTGAATTTCCATTTCAAGGAGACAAGTAACTACATTTAGAGTTGTGCGTAAAAATTGTTTTTTTTTAATATCTTAAAATTTCAGCCATTTTTCGAATGTGGACGAAGACGCTAGCACAGTTGACATTGATCAAGTCCAAGATAATACGAATGTTAATTCGTCCGAACTCGACGTGCCAGCTTCCCCAACGCTTGAAGAAGGTTCACAATTACAAGGGACTACGACCAATGTATCACAAAACAGTTTAGCTTCTGTGTCAAGGTGCAATTCCAATCCAGACCCAAATCGCTCTCACTCAAAGTTCGGAAAGAAAGTAACTGCAGATATTCAAAACAAATTTTTACAAAACCTTAAGTGCTAATTTGCTGTTTAGAGAAAAACAAACGATGTCGATGCGCAACTAGTTGAACTGATGAAAGAAAAGACGGATGAATTTGATTGCGCCGCTAGCATGTGGGCTGAGAGACTTCGCATAATTTCTAAGAAGGATCGTAGACGTTACCTGGAATTGCAACTCAGACTCAATATTTTGGTTACTGAAGCAGAACTCGAGTTACTTAAGCAGTAACATATGTGATATGTAAATTGTACTAATTTCGGAATTTGTAATTAGCCTTCAATTTGTATTATGGAAAAATAAGAGCAAATTAGAACAAAATTTCTGAAACAACGAAAACTTAGAAATCTAAATTCCTTAATTCAGTTTTGTAATGTTTAGTTATTTCATTTACGTACTTGACCTTCGTCTCCGATCCAGCCACTAAAATGTGTCATGGGCACTGGGCATGCGCAATTGGACATTTTTTAGTTTTAGCGGGAAATTTTTTTATTCGTGATTTGAATGTAAAACTAAAAATGAATTAACGAAAACTTGAGTAATCTAAATTATCTAGTTTAGTTTTTTTTATTGTTTATTTCAATCGAAACTAATAAATGTTGACACTGAAACCTATTTGAATGTGACTAAATACGCTGATTTTGCCACGAGACGGCGCCACTCCCATTGAAGAACTCTGTAAACTGTGCTCTAACGTCCTTAGCATTTTTGCTGTAATTATTTGACCCTTGTGCGGCAAGGTTTGAATTATTGGAATCCCTGTTGTCGATTGAATCTCTCCAATTTCCCAGTGTTTCTTCAGTAGGACTGTCCAGCGTTAAATTCATGTCCTTTTTAGCCATGACAAAATTGTGAAGCACCACGCAAGATTTAATTATGAGGTGTACTATGTCCGTGTCGCCAATAATTGTGGTCTGGAGTATGCGCCAGCGAGCAGCCATTATTCCAAACGCGTTTTCAACGACCATTCTGGCGCGGCTCATTCGATAATTGAATATTCGCTGTTCTACAGGCAGGAATTTACCAAGGTAGGGTTTCATTATAGATGGCTGTAGTGAAAAAGCGTCGTCTGCAAGTATGACATGCGGCAGTTCCGCTGTTCCAACTTTTTTGGGTCCAGGTATCCCAAGCGTCGCTTCCATTATTTTTTTCCCGAGGAGTGACCTCGCAAATACGCCGCCATCGGACTGTGATCCGGACGCACCAATGTCAACAACCAAAAACTTGTAGGATGAGTCCACTAGTGCCAGAAGCACTATTGAATGAAAATGCTTGTAGTTATAATAATGTGACCCTCCAAATTTGGGCGCTCTGATGCGACAATGTTTTCCGTCCAAGGCTGCCACCGCGTTTGGAAAGTTCCAAGTCTCCCTGAAGCCCTTCTCACTAGCTTCCCAAGATGCTGGGCTTGGCGTAGGTAAATAAAGAGGCTGAAGATGCTGACAAATTGCTTTCATTGTATTGCGCAGAATCACAGAAACTGATTGTGGAGAAATGCGGTAACTGAGTGCTATTGATACTTGACTGTTTCCAGTTGCTAGATACCTACAAAATATTATCAAAAGTTTTTGAAATCATTCAAATACTGATTAAATTTCTGTAGTTCATCTGAATTGTGTCTTGACCTAATTGTGATCGCCAGTTTTTCGAGGGCTGTAATTGGATTCCGGTGAGTTTTTGCAGTGGAAATGTCATCCTTGACAGCAAAATCTCATCAAAACTTGATTTATTCATCCTATATCAATACTAGTTTAGTTTTTGTGATAATGTAAATTTAAATATTTTCTAAGCAAAAAATTACCGAAAGTATGGAAAGTGGTAATGTTCTTCGGTACTCAACTCCTTGACCAGTGTCATTTCTCCATGAGATGAGCGTTTTTGGAAAATTGATCTCAAATACAATCTTCTTGCATGAAGACAACGTCTTCTAAGGCGTCTTAGAAGAATTACTTTAGACAAAAGTCGTTTGGATTTTATCATTTTTCAGCGATCAATCCAGACTTCACTCTCACTTCAATTGCAAATTGATTGAGTGAAGTGAGCATGAAACGAAAGTGAAACTAAAACAAGATAAAGTATGGATGCCGTGTAATTAAAGCGACACGACACCATAGCGACAGCAAAGTTACGAGTGAAAGTGAAAAGTGAACTATGGACCAAGCTTTAGGCTCTAAAAAAATATTTTATTTCAAGATGAGCAAAGAGCAACAAATTGTTCTAAAAGTTCTGCTCCAAATAAAACTGTTTTTTTTTTTGCAAATAAAAAAGTTTCCTACAGCACATTTTTTTTTACTAACAAACTAGCAAGTAGTCCGACAACTCGCCAAGTATTCTTTATTGATATTTTCCTAATGTAGAATTGTAGACAGCTAGACGCCTCTTCTACTGGTATTGAGTACTTGTGTAAGATCTCATTCAAACCTCTCTCCTCACTAAACGAAGTGTGTTATATGCCGAAAGAGAAAACTTGCCGAGCGGCATAATAACTTGCTAAGCATTCATTGAACAATTTTAATGAATATTTTTTCAGGCGGCCTTAGAATTTTAGAACAAGTGAATTCGGAACATTGTGTTACTTTTTTTTGCACCAATAAATTACTTTGTCAGTGCTTCACTGCACCTCAGCCCTACTCATAAACCCATGCTTCCAGAGTTGGGCATTCATAAACAAATACCAAAATAGCCTAGAGCTTCCTAGACTGAGAACATGGGTTCGAATCCTCGATCAGCCGCAAAAAAGTCTCTAGCGTACTAGACACTTTGAGGGAATGTTTTGTCCGTCCGCTTGGTTGCGCAATAACTATTGAAATTCGAAGATTGGTCATGGGGGTCCCCTTCCCCCCTCATTTCGACGATTCACTAATGACCCGTAAACTCGAAAAATCGTTTTTTTTTTCAATTTCTTGTTAGTTTTGTTTTTTAAATGAAAGTCATCGTATTCTCAGTGACCCAAGTGACCTCTGATACTATACGACGCCCAAATACCTCCAAAACCAAAAACTCAAATTTTTTAAAAAATTTACTATTGTTACATGAAATGAAAAGGTAGAGTAGTGTCAGTGACCTAAATGACCCTCGACCTCCTGAATGACTATATTTGAGTATATTTCACCCCAAACCCAAAAAATTGAAATTTTTGAATTTTGTCTAGTTTCAAAAGAATCGAAAACTAATGTAAATGATAGTCGTAAGGAACCATTCACACCCGAGACACGGGGAAGGACGCCCTTCAAAATCACATTTCATTGTCAAATCTTACTTTTGCATGGAACAAATTGGTAAAATAAATAGTTTCAATAATTATAATAGTTTGCCAAATTTGTATATTTCCGCCAATTGAGTTCACTGTTTATTAAGCTAAACAAGCCCGTCTTTTTTTAAAGGAAGGGTTTTAGTTTTTATTATGTGGCGTCTTGTACGAGCTTCTATATTGTCATGTATTTGCCCCTTCTTCGGGCTTTTGAGTTACTTGTGCAACGTCTCATTCAAATTTTCCCCTTAGTGGGTTTGCGAAGGAGGGAAATATTTTCCTAATGCTGCATAACACTTTCGGGAAATGAATTGGAAAATTTACAAATTTACGCTTTAAAATTTTAAAGTAGTATTAAATCTATTCAGAAATTAACAACATATTAGCATTTACCATAATAGTTGTCTTATAAATTATGGCCGCGTCTTCGAGAAAGCAAAATATTAATATGCTAAATACAAGCCATACTAGCCCTTCCTGGGATAAGAGGATTCGGAGATTAATTGTAATTAATCATGTCCGAGGCTTAATATTGTTTGGCTTAATAACTAAACGTTCGGGGGCGCTCACTTTTACCATGAAACTTAAATATGAATAAAAAAAAAACAATTTTTTTCAAATTTAAGATATCTTCAATCGTTTATTTGATTACTTTCGTAAGCCATAATCAATACAATTAACACGAGTTGCAGGTTACGAAGAATTTTGAAATTGCAAAGTGAGTATTGGTAAAACTAACAATATCGTATTTTGTTGAGTGCATATTTAAAATATTATGCAGTATAGTATATATTTAATATATAGTTGTTGCCGTACCTGATCTGCGAGTTCCTGAAGCATATCTCTATTCTATTCACTGCATTATACGTTTCAAGTTGAGCGTCATACTTTCTTACTTATAAAAGTAAAGTTTTGACAATGATTTTTTTCAATTAAAGTCAATTCTCAAATTTTTAGCATCATAAAAGGATTGATTATTTTTTGAAAATTCTTACTGTACTAATTTTTGTCAACCCTTTTTTCTTTCCACTTTTAGAATGCTGTTCAAAATGGCTTCTCTCTTGTTCCTACTAGGGTGCTTTGAGGTTGGAATAATTGAAATGCTGAAAATTGGTGTAAGTACAACTCAACTAGCTAATTGGCACGGCTACGCTACACATGCATTCTAACACTCCAATTGTTAAAGTAAACAAGTAAACTTTCCGTAATAATCATATACATACAAGAGCTATTTTTATTGTCGTACCTTCCTTCGTAAGTGGAAATGTTAAAATTTAATGTAACGTGTAAGAATTATGCACATAAAAGCTATATTTTTTAATGCCATACTTCCCTGTGTAAGTGACCATGTTAAGATACGTTATAGACGAAATACATTTATCAATTTTCTAAGAGAAATCTACTATGTACGCACGTTCTTCATATGCCTTTTTTACAAGAAGGAGTTAATAAAAGTACTGAAGAAGGGCCCAAAAATATAATTGTACCTATTTTTGCGGACTTTTCTTTTAGAGACCGCACAAAACTCACCGAGATTGTACACTTGAACAGAAAATCATACCGGTTCTTGAACAGGATAGTATAAAGATGACTCTAAAAGCAAAATTCCCAGAGTGGAAAGATGCGACGGGCTTTAAAGTTGAAAAATCTGCATATGTATTGAAAGATGATGCTGTTTTAGATACTAAAGATCACAAGACGTCTGAACTTGCTATTGCAGTTGTAACTGCAAAGTATCTAAAAAACACAAAACTTCGGACACTTCTCCTTTCAAAGTCGTTGCCTTTGATAATGTCCTCCAACAATCCACTCTCAAGGGAGTTCATGACACAGGGTTTCCATCATTAAAAAATGCAATTGAATCATTGCCTGATATACTGGAGAATTTTTTTCCGCCAGCAGATGGACCAATCGCCGCGGCAGGCCCCTCAACCCCTCCGCTTATCCCCGTGCAAGGCGATTTGGCGAGCGACTCAGGTACCATCCCAAGTGGTGAAAACGAAGATCCGACAAACAAATCGTGAATGCAAGCATAGCGCTGCAAAGGTGTTATCATTCAATCATATAAAATATGCTAAGAATTTCTTTGAGTTTGAGTTTGATTTTGTAAACTGTAAGACTTTTATTTCGTTGCAATAAACATACTACTAATTGTAAGAGGAAAAGGAGAGTTTTTTAATATACCCCTTTAGGATGGTAAACTTGTAGAGGAGTAAGTAGCGATATGGGAGTAAGGACTCAGCGTACATGTATGCAAATGAGGGTAAACTTCAGGATTATATTGAGGCTACTAGAAAAACCCTATTGGATGTTTCCCCCATATCCTCTGATTGCGCGGCCTGAACTAAAAATTCAGGCAAGGTCAGAGACTCTTTAAGAGAGAATTCCTTAAAGGGATATCCAACAGCAAAGTCAATTTTGCGGCGGGCCGGGGATTTGAACCCACGCTCTCAGGCTGCCTAGTGGAGGGAGACTGATAGTTTTCTAACCACTAGTTAACTCAAGACCAACTACATACCTGAAATACTATTACAGGTCGGTTTGCTATTTCAAACAATTTGCTCAATGTTATTGACAAGTAAAGTGCAAGTTTACAAAGCTGCGAAGAATTTTCAAATGTTACTACTTAAAATAGCCTTATTTTTTTTTGGTTAATGACGGAAGAATTATTAATATGAGATTTACGGTAAAAATGGTATGTCATTAAATTAGCGCCGGGCCTTTAATATAAGATTTACGGTAGAAATTGTATGTTATTAAATTAGCACCGGGCCTCTAATACGAGATTTACGGTAAAAAATGTAGCTCAGTAAATTAGCGCCGGGCCTCTAATATGAGATTTACGATAAAAATCGTATGTCATTAAATTGACGCCGGGCCGTCCGTCCGAGTTATCTCAGGAATTGCACAACACAAATCTTGCAGATATGTGTTTCTTCAAGTTCAAATGTATTCTTGTTTGACTTCAAGTGACCCTCTGGTGTGTCGGAGGCAAAAAGTTATCGTTCTGCAAAAGTTGTTCTGTAATGAGGGGGAACAACATGTGTATCGTATCCTTCTTCTGAGGCCTTCCGTTTACCCAAAAATTCGCCCCAATAAAAAAATTTTCCGGCCGTAGTCAACCACAGTTTTCGCTCAGTTTTTGTCTGATGATGCTCCTTTCACCTTCAAAATGACCACTTGCCTTCAGGATGAGTTTTTAAGGTCAAACTGTACTTTTGCACGAAGCGAAGAGTTAAGATAGTTCCGATGAACCCAGAGGCCCTTACCTTAACAGTGGTAAGGTAAATACTGCCCTCATTTACATAGAATCAAATGCGGTTATCAGGCGAACCTGATACGGATACCTGATACGGCCGTACCTGATTTTAGGTTGGTGTCTTCTACTGTGGACTAGGCCGGTAATAAAGGGGAATAATACGGATAGTCTGTTGTGCGTGCTTGATGACAAAGTCTATATGTCAATGAGCTCCTTGTAATTAATTTCCCTACCCTCTTTTTTACATGTTGACCATCCGCTTTGCGGGAATGTCAAATAACGCTCCTTTACCTTTTAAAAATTTGTTTGTATTTTTTTTGTTCAATTTTTGTTTATGTTTTGCTTGACCCCGAGTAACTCTCTTGGGGGTCAAAGGCCAATAAAAATCATACCATGACAACATAAAAAGGATCTTTTATAAAAGTTGTTCTGTTGATCCCAATATGAACTGTTATTCAAAAATTACCATTAATGGTCAAACCCTATGTTTTCACAAAAAAAAAGTTGTGACGTTTCCTATGACACCAGAGTCCCTTACACTCCAAAATATTCACTTGGCCTCAAACTGAAACGTTCATTTTAGAAGGTACTGTCAAGGTCAAACACTTTGTGCAAAAAAAAGATGAGGTGGCTCCAATGACCACCGTGACCGCCTTCATTAGATAGGAACGTTTTGTCTTCAAAATCGGATTTCAAGGTCAAACCATACTTTTTCATGGAACAAATTGCTAAGATGAGTAGTTTCAATAATTATATTAATTTGCCAAATTGTAATATTCCCCCTACTGGAGTTCTCCGTTTATGAAGCCAAGCAAGTCTGTTTTTGGACAAGAGGATGTTAGTTACATTCTGTAGGTTCTTTGGTTTGTCTCAAATAAATAACACACACTCCTTCATATCTTTTTAATAGCAGATCTGCGCCATTGCTCGGTTCTTCTATGCTCCTCTATTTTTTTTTCCATTACTAGATTTTAGAAAGACGGAAACCCCAATTGTAAGGCAGGGGAGATTATTATGTGAAAATAGTTTTGTTTAAATGTCCATCAATGGACGGAAACTGGGTTTGGAGCAGGGACTGAAAAGGAATTTGGATTTGAAGTGCAACGTGAGGCACGCACGTACATTCTCCCGTTGACAAGAAAATAAGCCCAACACTACACAAACACAACACAATAAACACAACAATTACTCTCGCGGATGAAGAAATTCAGGAGTTACGAGATGAACCTTAAATGGAAAACGTGACCTACCAAGTCGCATACACGCATGCAGCTGACCCGCCAAGATGACCACCATGTAATCTCCCAACTTCCCAAACTACAGTCCTCGCTTGCTATAGTTTTGCTGAAAGTGCTCAGTGCACTACATTTTCGTGTTGAATTCAATAGCCATGTATTTGCCTCTTCTTCGGTTTTTCGAGTGCTTGTGCAACATCTCAAAATTTCTTCTAACTGGGTTTGCTAGGGAGGGAGAGATTTACGGAATGCTTCATAACTACTTGCTAGTAATGAA
>JAQFYP010004156.1:0-10016 GCA_034694865.1 Bilobella braunerae
TAACTAATTGATTAGATAAGGGAGCCCGGTGGCATTTATTACGATGAAGCGAGTCACGCGCTCTACATCGCTGATTATCAATTACCACGTCATCGGAATCGCCGACAGGAAAGAGCAAACTGTGAAACTGGAATTGGCAAAAGATGACAAATTGAGAAGTCCGAAAACAAGAATCGCTTCACTTTTTCAAGCTACCTTTGACGCTGAAAACGCTGCTTCTTTCCTTACCGTTGAACTATTGAATAAGCGCCCTTTCCGGAGAACTGTTAAGGTGGAGAATGGAAAGTTGTTCTAGAGAACGAAAATTCAGCGCTTAGGAGCTGCATTGCAGCTGGTAAATTGCCTTGGAATGTAAACAGGAATGATTAAAATTTAAAGCATGTCTCCAGCAATTCAGCGATTTGCAATCAGTGTCAATTTATTCCTCTGCTCTCACCTGTTACAACCGTTCGCCCCCTTCTAGTGTCATTTAGTTCTGAGCCAATCGCTGCATAGCGTTGAATTAAGTCAAACTAAGTCCGGATTCCACGCTTTTCCAAGAATTTTTGTTTGTTTTTTTTTAACAAAAAAGAATTAAGCACTCATTCAAATAATTTAAAAAAATTTTAAATATGCACAATGAGCCAAAATTTGAAAAATACTCTTTTTCAAATTGATAAAAAAAATTTTTTTATTTTTTAAGATGGCTTTGGTGCCACTTCAAATTTTTGTCTACAAAAGTCGTACGAAGTTTATTTCTTAAAGATGGACTTCATGCGAATTGTATTGCATGAAAACGTTTTGGCACATATTGGAATTTTGAAAAAAAAAACGTGGTGAAAAAAACGTTTGAAATGTGGTTGCGTTGAATGAAAAGTGCGAGGAATTAACAATTTCGAAACGAGTTGACATGAAATACTAATGAGTTTGAAATGTTTTTTTTAAATTTTAATTGTAAGTCAAGTTTAATTCTAATTAAATGTTGATTGTGGTTTTAATTGTCAATGTAATTAAATTTTAATTATTGTGGTTTAATTCCAGATAAATTTTTTATTGATGGATTTTTAAAATTTTGAAAAAGAAAATGAAAAAATGCCAAGAATTAAAGATGTTGCAGGTTGAAGAAATTTGTGTAATTGCCCTGGTGAGGATTTGCGGTGAATATTTCAATTAGTGATTAGATTTTAACTATATTTAAGTTTTAATTGTGATTAACTGATTAAGTGTAAAAATGTAATTCTGCAATTCAAGGAAATTATTCTCTTTAAGCAAAATCGCAATTCAAAATGGCTTATCAATTGTAGATTCGGAAAAAAAATTCAACACAATATGAAATTCTTCCGGTTTTTTGAGTCAAATTAATCCTTTGCTTAGCTTGAGCGTTTCGTGTGTATGCTTATGAAAATTAAAATTTCTAAAAAAAAAAAATAGAATGTGACTTTAATTGTGTCGCTGTTTCATACGCTGAATTTTTGGTCGCTGATAATATAATTCCCGTTGTTTGCCTAATTGAATCAACCAATTTTTTTAAGGGAACGAAAACTCAGCGACGGTGAAGTCCATCGCTGCAAGGATAGCGTCACCGGAAAGTGGCCATGGCTCCACTAGAATGGAACAATTTCAGCGATTCAGCGATTTGCCATCAGAGTTAATTTGTTCTACCTGGTTTTTTTAAATAGTTTATAATATAGTTTATAATATAATAGTGTTTAAATAGTAAAAGTTATTTATTTGAAAAATAATTTGCATAAATTAAACTTTTCCTAGGGAAGGAGCCCTTATCAAACGCATTTTCGGATTTAATGAGTTACTACAAAATTCTCGGTATTTCGCCGCGCGCAACTCGAGCAGAAGTGAAGAGTGCCTATTTGGCACTTGCCAATAAATGGCACCCAGATGCCAACCGCGGAGAGTCCAGCGCCACAAAGAAATTCCAAGAAATTACGCAGGCGTACACCGTCCTCTCCAACGAGCAGTTGCGTCAAGAATATGACGCAAAACTGGCAATGCTAGAAAACTAGCGCCACCAGACGACGTTCCATGCTCCGCCCATCATGTCCCACCCCTTTGACTCCACCCCTCCAAAACGTCGCAAAAGTATGTTCGAAAACAGTTCATTACGCTCAAATGATGCTGAAAGCAAAAAATTGGCTTAATTTCAAGCATAATGTATTTACTTAATTTCAAGCTTAATGTATTTCCTTAATTTCAGGCATAATGTATTTGCTTAATTTCAAGCATAACGTATTTGCTTAATTCCAAGCATAAATCTGTTTCAAACTTTTTTTTAATTTTAAAAGATAACCGTTTTGCTAAATTCCAAACGCCTTTTTTGTTCTGATTTTCAAGCATAAAACTGTTTGCTTAATTTCAAGCACAAAGAATTTGCCCAATGTCAAATATTTCTTTTTAATTTTAAAAAATTGCTTCTTTATTAATTTTGGGATTTGGAAATTAATTTGTTTTGCATAATATCTGATTGTCTTTTGTGCATTTACGGTGGATCGAGAGAGCCACCGGATGCCCCACCGCACGGCCTCGGCCCCAACATCTTTGACAAGAACCACCGTCACGTGATGGGCAGTTAAGTGCACCGTGCCTACTGGCATCGCAACGGTGTGACGACGTTCACGACCAGGCGGAAGTACGTCAACGGTGCGACGTCGGTGATCACTGTCACGTGTCACGCTTTCGGACGTGTGTCGATTGTGCCCATTGACGATGGAAAGGAAATCTACAATCGAACAATATTCCCTGGCTATCGATCGAAGTAGTTTTCAAAAAAATAATTGTTTTAAATTTTGAATTGATCACTTTTTGTTGTTTTAATTTTTGAGTTGATTAATTTTTCAAGTAGTTCTAAAATTTAAAATTATGATGATTTTTTTTTTATAAATTTCAAACTGGGTTTACTGTTGCAAGTTGTCTTAAATTTAAATAAACTTTTTTAACTTTCTATCAGGACACAATTAGATTTCCAAGATTTCATTGTATACAATTTATTGCTAAAAATTGAAAAGTTGAAACTGGTTTGTGCATTAAAATTCAAAATTCGTACGTAAATTCGTAAAAATTTTAAGTACTTAAAACGTGGAAAAAATAAGAAATGTTTCAGTCTTCGCACCGTGTTTGGCCACGGTGCTCAACGTTTTCTTTACTGGTAACTATACCCCAAATTATGAAAATGTACAATACGTTCCAAAAAAACTGAAATACATAGAGTTTCTTAGCGCTTCCTCTAATGGATGGGAAACAGGGCTTTGTAGAATCTTTTTTTTTGTGTACAGCTTCTTATCTTGACATTAATTTTGAAACGCTTTATATATAGCGTAAACCTTTTTTTGGTCATAGGCTCCTCCATGGGAAACGCCGCATCAACGCCTGAACGTTGGATCTCAGCATCCTGATTTTCAGCGTAGCGCTGAAAATGCTGAAATTGGAGGATATTACTCCCCTCCTCCTGGATATGGCTACACGAGTGACTCCTCCTTTCTGAGATACCCGAGTCAGAACAAATGATATCCTGAGGGTCTGGAGCACTGGAGTGACGCTTCAGGCGATTCGCACGCTGGCCACAGCGATGGAAGCAGCGGTGAAAGTGCAGAAAACTATCGAGATTTTGGATATATGTCAACACCATCTGGAAACTACGCATAAGGTCCTTCGCAGCAATCGAGTGCATTTAGCCCCGCCCAGTCAATATAAATCCAAAAATTCAAATTCAGCGCCATTCAAATATGGCGCTGAAATGGGCAACAAATGAAAATGAAATTCGAAGCGCTCGTTCAAAAAACAGCCCAAAATCAATTAGAACAAAATTAGGATTAAGATCCCGCCAAATTCAGCGCCCAAGCAAAATCCGGAAAGCCGAAACAGCGCTGCAAATCGCTTCCCACAGTAATGACGCTGGAGAAAATAATATTTACAAGTTCAGCGATTCGGCGCCGAATTCTGATTCGTGCAAAAATTCAGTGTAAAATTATAATGCTTACAAAGCTTCTCTATTGGCATATTGTCTATTACAAAAATTACTTACGACGACCCTTATAAAAATTCAGCGTCAGGTTACGACGATTTTTTCAACAAATCAGCGCCATTTTATGAATCCAACAAATACCAAGCGTCGCCTTCCTATTTGTCCCTTTAGCCTTCTCAAATGCATGCGCGACGGCAATTCGTCAACGACAAAACTCATCCCTCACAATGGAGGTTACCCCTAGGGTACACGCCAATCCTGACCAAAAAAATATATGATATACATCTAACATATATAAGTAGTTTTTGGTAACGGCAGCGGCCCAATGGCATAAATGGGCAAAAACTAATGTTTTGAATTTTTAAAATGAAGAGATTTCTTATGGGAATTAACACGTGGAAAATCAAAACTCAAAGGGGGGACCCTATGATACTCTTTTTTTGATGGAAAATACAATTTTCAAAAAAGACATAATAAATTGTGTAAGGTCCCCTCCGAGGTGAACCTGAGGCTGCTTTTTGTTTAACCGCGTCATCAACCCAGCAGCGCTGAAAGAGACATGAACAGCGTTTAGCACTGGAAAGACGCTCCGCCCCTTCAAATCATGTCAGATTTGAAGCTATCAAACATCCAAGCCCAGTTGCACTTTGTCCGTTACAAAGCTCCGACCTCTCAGAATCTAACAGCGCTGCGAAATCCGTTTCACGTCAAATCAGCGCCAAAAATTCTCGTTCATATTTTGAATCGAAGATCAGAACAGGAAGCAGCGCAAGGTGCAAATTTCAAGCACTAGATTCACAAATTCAGCGGTTATACTGTTTGAAAATGCATTTGAAAACAATTTAAATAAATTTTTTTTTTTAAACTTAGAACAACTTCCGTCATAGTCAGAACAAAAAGCAGCGCAAGCGTCAAGCAATAGATCTAGAAATTCATCAGTTATAGAGTTCGAAAAAAAGTTTTGCGAACAATTTGGAAAAAGTCCAATTTTTTTAAAGCAAGTGTTTTTTAGCAACTTTTGTCAGTCAAAATAGAATACAGCGCAAAAGGAAATCGCTAACCAATAGATTCACAAATTCAGCGATAATACTGTTTAAAACGTCACCAGTAAACTTTATATAAAAAAAAGTTTACAATTTTTTAGAACAAGGTTTTTTAAAAGAATGTTTTCGTCATAGTCAGCCGATTAGGTGCAGTATGTCTCGAATCGAAAGTATCACCGATGATGATGTCATTTTTTAAATATGCGTTTGTACCTTGTTCAAAATTGTACCTTGAAACAAGATCTTTGCGAAAATTTCCCCATTGCGACACGGCGCAACAGTCCCATGCCGCCGTTCCCTGAGGTCCTGATACCAAAAACCGTTGACACGGTGCCGGAAGTCAAGGTCAAACCGCGCGTGTGTCAAAACCGTTGAAAAATCCCATTGGGATCGTGCTCTCACTGTCAATCAGCTCGCTATCGGCTTATCGGCCGGAAAGTTCATGCGGTCACGGCGCCGCTTCCAGTACGAAATCACGGCGTGGCCTCCGGCATCACGGAAGTCGAGAGCCCTCGGGAAGTACACAAGACCTATGTTCTTCGACCTCATTTCTCCAGACAAGACTGAATCAAAAGACGCTGCAGCGATTTCCAAGGAAGAAGCGTCGTCGAGCGACCAAATCGTTGCGCCAAAAAGTTCCGGACTGATTTCCTGTGGTTATATTTTCTCCAGTGCAGTGCCGAAATTCTAGGCCCTCCCGCAAAAGATACGGCTTAGATTCCATTGTCCGTCATTCCGGCGCCAGAAACAGCGATTTTGAAAACTCCAGGCCATGCAGTTGTTCTAGTCCAATCAGTTTTAAGCGGACGACCAACCTTCGGCACTATCGCTGTAACTTCGAAGTTGATTTCACTGCATAATCGCTGAAAATTCTTAGAATTACACTAAGACATGTGAAAATGACAAGGCAGCACACGAGCAGCGATCAATTGTCGAATCGCTGCAAGAATCAGCCTCTTCCAGCTTCCAATTCTCCGTTGAGTCATGTTGCGTTTGTGCATGTCGTTTCTTTGCTGATCTTGTTCTGAAAATTTCCTTTTTTTTTAAACTTTATTATGTTTTCAAAGAAACATTTTAAGAATATTTAATAAAGTAGATGTAAACTTGTCTTTTTCTATTTAAAAATAAAAGGATTTTTAAAACGTGTTTGAAAAAGATGCTTTCTAAAACGTGATTTAAAAACAATGTTATTTTGACCACAGTCCTAGACCTCTATTTGTCATTAAGCAATTTTCAGTGAGAAAACTAGAAAAAATACTTCAATGACCGTTAACTTGTAACTTACTGATTTAAAGTTATTTAAATTGAATGCCATTCTTTAATTAGTTAAATACGCTTACTAATTTAAATATATAAGTTAATTGTCCAAGTACACCAATACAACGAATGTTGAGGTTTCTCGCAATATTCAAATAGAGCTGGATTGGTACCCTTGTCCCTTGAGCGTTACCAAAAAAAATGTTGTTTAAACATTGCATTGAAATTATCAAATTGACTACTTTCGCAACTACCCAAATAGAATTAGGCAGTTATGGCCTACGGAAATTTTTTTATTCAGAATTTTTGAATTTAGATTTGCTTTCTCTTTTGAAATTGAATTTGAAATTTTTAAAAATGTTGCTATTTTTTTTTGAAATTTTCGAAAACTTGCCTTGACACTTCTCTTCTCCGGGGATGAGCAGAATGGAGTCGTCGAAGGTGCAGTTGCCGTTGCACACGACGAATTCACCATACCTCAAAATTCACTCGGCATCTGAGGTGCAACCTTGTGCAACTGCAACGTAGCAAAGAAGGGCCAAATCAAAAACGTTTTCTTCAAAATGACTTCAAAATTGATAAGATTTTTATTTTTAATCAAATTATCCCTTTTGCGCCACTTCAAATTTATATCTTCAAAATGATGATCAAAAGTTTGGCTTCAGTTAGCTGTTTGCTTCTTTGTTTAATTATTAGTTTGATTAATTATTAGTTAGCTAATTAGTTGGCATTAACTTTAAGCTTGCAGCCTGTGAATGGACGAACTGTGCGCCGCTATCATTTAGCGCTGATAATCTCAAAAGATCTAATTTTCTAATTCATTTACCCACTATTGTATTAATTATTGTTCACTCCATATTAGAGGGGCACCGCGTTTTTGAATCGCTGCGCTGAAAAATTAGGCGCAAATTTCAAAACGCTATTCCTATGAACGATCGATTCTGTACGCTCGGCAAAGTTTACCAACAAGCAGGATCCAGCGTCTGTTAGCGCTTTTGCCCAGAAGATGGACAGCCGTGATCAGCGATCCGAAGCGCACGGGTTTAAAGTCGCTGGGAATTTGCTGCTGGCCAATCATTTTCGATTTGAAATTTAATTGGGATATAATTTTTGTAAATTTTACTTTTAGGTAAAATTCTGGCGAAAAAACGCATGGCGATTTCTTGACAATTGCAAATTTGGAAAACTGTCACATTTTAATTTATACGCCATTTGGGACCCCGTAGGCTTTCTTCCATAGGGTTTGGTTTAAAGTTTAGTTTTTCAAAATCGATTTCCTTGATTGTGTAATTTTTGTTTTAGTTTTTTTTAGTTTTTGATTTCAAGCGGTTTCGCTGGCGGCATTTCTCAAATGCTGAATTTTCAAATCCGCAGTGAATTGCTTTTCGAACTACATACGTTTTCTACGTCGTTGATCTTAGAAATCACGCTGAGATATTAAAATTTTTGAAAAAGATTGAAAATGCGGCCTTGAATTAAAAAAAAAGATTTCAAAATTAAAAAAAAAGAACAGTGGCAACTTGAAAAAATTTCTGTGTCGAATTCTTAAGAGTAGGTATTATCATGAAATTTGTAAAAAGTGACTATATTTTAATTGTGTTGAACTTTTATTTGTAATAATTTAGTTACTTAAATTGAGAATTTGTTTTTACTTTTTACGCAAAATTACAAGCGACCTTTTGGCAATTCCAAAGATTCGCTAAAGAATCGCAAATTCAATTTCAGTGTCGCCTGGAATTCTGTTAGATTTTGTCATGACAATAATTTCTGGCTTAGCTTCCAGAATCTTCTATTTCTACAGTACTTTTGTAGAAAGTACATATTATTTAGTACATATACAAGTTCATATTTTTTATTTAATTTTTTTAGAATATGATTAGAAGCGGTGTCAACGATCGGTTGACCGTCATTTCTCATTCGCTGAATTTTTGAATCCGCGCTGGAATCGCTTCTCAAAATTTATCTGTTCCATACGTCGCTGATACTGGAAATTGACGTTTAATGTCTGCCACGGAAATTTTGTATCAAATTTCTTAAATATGTTAAAGCTGGAAACCATCAAATCTTTGAATGGGCCATCTCGGGTCACTGAGCTCTCCCGCGTAAAGTAACAACGTTTGAGCTATAAAAGTTTAAGTTTGAAAATTTTGAACGAAAAATAAAAATCGCTGAAACTAAGCGCTGGCACTCGAAGGGAAGACAATCTGTATAATTCCTACATTTGAAATGAGTACGGCGTTTTGTTCAGCCGAGTTGCATTTCCGTGGGAAATATGCAAATTTTCATAATATGAAAATGATGTATGATTCGTAGAAGAGATACTATGGCATATTTATTTTTTTAAATATAAATTTAAAAAAATTGTTGTTCTAAATCGTTAATTGGTTTTGAACACGGATGACATTTTGAAAGGTCCAAGTCAAAATTCGCTTGAAGCGTCGCTGCAAATTTTGATGTTCCAATTTGACGCTGAAAGCGGCGATTCCTCAATCACGAACTGCGCATGAGCAACCTTCCAGGAAACTGCGAAGGCGGAGAATTTAAAGTCGTTTTAGAAAACTGAAGAATCAGCATTTTGCAGCAACTCGAGCAGAAGTGAAGTATTTTTTTTTCCGTTGAACAGCACCAAAATTTAAAATTAAAAACAACCTTTTTATATTTTACGCCCTTTTTCTAAATCAAGATTTAAAATAATTTAAACTTGCATAATTTCAAATCTTTCAGATTTCAAACATTGTCTTTTCCAAGTTGATTGAAAATTTTTTCAATCGTAAATTAGATAACTGAAATATTGTCGATTAATACTTAATTAATTTAAATTTTTATTTATATTACAATTTCGATTAAGTTTTAACTATGAAAAGTTTAGTTGTAGCTTTAATTTTATTGTCAGGGAAATTTTTTGAAAAATACAAAATTTTGACAATTTCAGATTCGAGAAGTTAAAACGCCGTCTGGAATTATGTAACTTTTTCTCAGGAAGAATTCAATAACTTTCGTTCAGTTGCGTGGAATTTGTCTGCTCGAACTCCAATTGCTTCTAAAAGCCCGAAACCAAGAATCGCTTCAAAAATTTAAGCGCAATTTCTCAAATTCCCTTTGACGCTTAAAGCGCTCTGTCTTCCATTTCCGTTTCACTGCACGTGACCTAACCTTCCACGGAACTGTAAACGCGGGGGATGGAAATTCGTTTAAGAAAGCGATAATTCAGCGATTAGGAGTACCATTGCTCCTGAAAATGCCTTGAAAACGGCCATGGAATAATTAAGATGGAAAGCCTCCAGCGATTCAGCGATTTGCAATCAGCGTCAACTTTTTCTTCTGCTCTCAAAAATCATTCACTGCAAGCGTCGCGCTGATTCAGATCTAACTCACAAGGAAACCGCGCGTCGCGATTCCTTCTGATTGACCTTAAACTTAGTAAACACGTTAAGCCAATCATAAGACTTATCCCCTTTGTTTTTTTTTTTGTTTTTTTTTTGTTTTTTTTCCATGGCCATAAATTTCGAAATTTTTTCGAAAAAAACGATTTCGAGATACCTGGTCCCCCTCTCAAAAATCTTAAAAAGTGAACCGTGAACACGGAGATTTGGACGTGTGTATGCATATTTATTACCACGTACTTGGACGACATTATTCAATTACAATTAAAGTTCAAGATTCACTTTTTGAGATTTTAGACACGGGGGACCACGTAAAATTTCAAATATTACGTGTTAAATCCCATAAGGTTTTCCGGAACCATCTCAAAATCGTTTTTT
>JAQFYP010004157.1:0-10014 GCA_034694865.1 Bilobella braunerae
TTAAGAAGCACACTGTCATTGAATTTGCAAATGCTGTCGTCAATATAATTGTGAGCATTCAAGTGAGTTTCAAGTGATTTCTGCGATTCAAATTTCAACCTGAGTACTTTCTATGGAAACGCAATCTTTACTAAATATAAAAATGAGCCGAAAGCTTTCTGCGTAATACTTTTAAAAGTAACCCAAATTTAGCGCCAAGTTTTTATCATAATCCACGGGTTAGTGTTATTTGTTTTGCAACTTCCGCGAAAGTAGAGTGTGAGTATGATATTCTTTGTAAAGAACATTATAAGCAACAAGATATATTTCGAATGACAAGTCAATTAATAACAAATCTGCATTTGACGCTGCATTGTGGTATAATTCTAAAACTTATTCTCTAACATTTCATGGCTCAGGTTAAACATTTAGTCAAGCAGTCTAACATTATATGGATGATTATGGCGTAGTGTATGTGCGGCACACAAATTGTCGCCATAAAGTATTTAATATGGCAATGTAAAATATAAAACCTTTTAAGATTAAATAAAAATTATAAGCAATCATGTGCTTCGAGTTGTACTTCAACTTTGAATGACAACAAGCCTCAGTTCTCTTCGATTTTGTTCACTGGATTCGTTTGTTTTTGCCGTCCTAACCAAGGTATGATTAGCTAGTTTACGGGTAAATTTTTAGCAACATCAAAACTTTTGATTTTAATCAGTTTTAAGCATATTATTTGGCAGGGCTCAGTTTCATTAGAGTCAAGAAAGCCGGAGTGAATCCCAATCAAAATTGTGCTGTATTTAAGTAATAAGTCATGAATACCGTGTCTTTTGGACAACGCAGCATATAATGGAACGGTTTTCAAATTAAGCTCATTGGAAAACAAACAATTTACATTAAAAATGTGCAGAGTAATTTTGTCCGGTTAACAGTAGCGGAACCTAAAAAAGTAAAACTTTGTTATAGTACACGTACTATATTTTCAACTACCTTATGGAGAAGAATTTTTTTTAAGAATTTACACTCTATCATTTCTATAGTGAACCCCATAGATTGTTTTACAGAAATTTTGAGTTCATACGGTGACTTGTCGAATTTGTAACCAAAATCTGTTATAGTCAATAATCTACTAGTAAAGCCAAATTTAGAATTAAGTTCATCTGCAACTCAAATCAGGCAAGCATATCAATTGCTAAAAGCTGTTGAGAGAAAGAAAACTATGTTTAAAGCTAAATTGTAAACTTTAAGTCACAAGAACGTGTAGATTGAATAAGATTCTAAAGTTGCTGAAACGGGTATTGAACATTAAAAACTGTTTCAAAAACTAATAGATAATTAGTTTTTTTTAATCACAAAGTGGTATTTAAAATACACCAACGATATTCGAAAATTTTGGTTTTACGTTGGTTGATCCCTGGTCGTTAACTGACACCTTCTGATTAATATTTATTCATTTTCAAAATTTGAGTCAAGAGGTATATATAAATAAATGTAAATATTTTTTGTAAATGTTTCCAACAATTTTCCAGTGTTGAGTAAAGAGTTCACTAATGCATATTCTCGTAATTTGACAAATAATTTTGAATTTTGTGATCAAAAGACTTGAAACTTGACACTTTCCAAATGAATTAACACTTTGAAAATTTATGCTGATAACTGTAAAAATTGTGAATTAAAACGAGTCTTGCGATAATTTTAATTAACCATTTCATGTTTTTGTGTTATAAACAGTACCAAGAAGTCGATTATGAAACTTAATTACTTCGTATTAATTTAAGTATGAAACATATGTAAAGGATTCAATATGATAAACTTCGAAATTACTACTCTTTTTAGTATTTAAAAACTCAAATACCTAATTATGTAAGGATAAGGAGCTTTCCATAAATTAACATGGAATAAATATATTAGAAACTAACATCGAGAAAAATCTGCTAAATAATATATACATCCGCAACCAAAGCATGCGTTTTTTAGATAAGATAGTGTCGTCTTAAATGTTATCTCAATGTTATCTCAAAAACTTTTATTAGACACTGGAAGTGAACTTTGATTCTCATAATGCTCACGCCATTCACTAATATACAACACTACCAGTCTCAGTCAGGTTTTACATCTCAAGCAATGTGCAGGGCCGGAATGATTCTCTCAAAATTATTAGCCGCTACTCAAGCCAAGTTATCAACAAATTTGACTTCAACATTTGGTGGAACAAATGCGTTAACAAGTCGTTTTTTGTCGGGAGATGCAAGAACTGCGGCCTTATTGGAACGCAAGAAAGTGAGAACGACAGATCTGGCAAACTTTAGAGCTCAGAAAAAGCCAATTACAATGGTAACAGCGTATGATTACCCATCGGCCTTGCATGTTGACTTGGCTGGATTCGACGTTTTGCTCG
Source organism: Bilobella braunerae (assembly GCA_034694865.1). NCBI lineage: Eukaryota > Metazoa > Arthropoda > Collembola > Poduromorpha > Neanuridae > Bilobella > Bilobella braunerae. Next base: position 2,384 of record JAQFYP010004157.1, read on the forward strand.
TTGGTGACTCACTGGGGATGGTCGAACTGGTTAGCCTAAGCTGATTATTAAAACAACTTATTTCATATAATAACTTAATATTGAGCTTGGTAAATTTAAATCAGCATTTAAAAATCACTTGTCGTCTTAAGGGAATGGAATCCACTGTTCAAGTGACAATGCATGATATGATACACCACTCAAAGGCAGTTATGAGGTAAAAACATTAGCCTGTGTATATATACATAGATATATATATATATATATATTATAATTATAAAACTATTATTATTATTGAATTGATTTGATGTTTTATTCGACACCCTGGTGCAAGGTTCCTTGGAAACCGAAATAAGGTACCAAGGTACCTTGCCTTGGTGTCTTTTGTCCATGGTGTCGTTGCAAAAAAAAATCTCAAATATCATTTGTACATAATAACAAGGCTGGAGTCTGGTCTCTGTAACATTTTCACAGCATAACAAAGTGTTTAAGTGGGTTTTAGAATAATACATACATTAAATTATTAAAATTTTATAATTTGAATTTTCTGTAACCAACTAGATTCTTTATAATTTAGAAGTCGACAAAATTTTTGATAAAAAGATTTCCAACGCTTTTCGTCCAGTTTAGTTTTTGCTTGTATCCACTCAGCATAAAGTTTCTTCCTTCGATTTAAATCTTCATAAAGGAAACAAAATTCAATTGATCCATCGTCTCTGTTCTGGGTGATGATAGTTTTGAGAAACTCTTTCTCCGCATTTGTAATGGGATAAGTTATTGATTCACTGCTCTGCAAATTTGATAGTTCGGATGTGATCTCAAGTTTTGGAAAAGATGTGCGCTTTATAAATTTAAAAGGCAAGCTGGATGTAGAGTCTGCAACACTTACAGAAATTTTGATTTGCGCATTGTTCATTTCAAATTTCCTGATGACTAATTCTGTGCCCCTAAAGAACGCTTTTGTTCCCAGAGACTTGTCCTTGAAAAAAGTTTCCTATTTCTCATTCCTCAATAACCTTTCGCCCTTGGTAAAACTTCAACTATGGCAATTCCAAAGTTCTTTTTGATTTTGTTACAACGTTTGAAATTTCCAAGTTTATCTCGCTCAGATGCTCGATGCACCAAAACAGTGTTGTTTACCTGATTTGTTTTGCCCATCGGTGCAACTGTCAATATTTTTGGATAAAAATTTAACTCCGATACAAAAAAAACTCCCTAGTATTATTATTTATTTTTAAGTTTCAAAATATGCCCAAAACTTGAATTAAAGTAGGGTAGATACTACTTAAACTACTACTTAAATATAATTATAAAAACTTGCCTTACGTTTACTTTAATTCTTGCTGCAATTATGCCGCTGATTTCAAAATGAATTTTTGAATAGTGTATGTTTGAATGTTTAATAGTTTGAATCCTTGATGAATTTGCTAGTTTAAATTCTAATAAGTTAAATACCTGAAAAAAATATTAATACCCTAAATGCGAATTAAAAATATATGAATACAAAATTTACTTAATAATTTAGGGGTGTTAAACGTTGTCTAACAATATGTGACATGCCTTTTGGTTCCTGCGAGGGCGATTCCCACGAAGCACTTAAAAATGCACAGCGCATAATGAAGGTAAAAAATCAGAACAAAGCTGCAACATGCTATTTTGAAAATTAATTAATTATTTCTCCGTAAAGTGAAAAAATTGTTAAAATTAGTTTAATTTATTCATGTTTGATATGCTTTGCAATTACGACAAATTCCTTATTTTTACATAATCATATATAAAAATAATTTGTTATGTTGAAATAATGCTCTCACATTTCGGATTATAATCAATCAATAATTGTAAATTTTAGGAGGGAGGGGTAGACGGGGTGAAAATTGAAGGAGGAATAGAACGTGCGGAAACAAGTAAGAAGTTTTTACCAAGTATTGTTTTACTATGGTTTGATTCATCAATGTAATGTAGATTTATTACGGCATTCTTCATATGATGACATCATTATTATCTATGTTAGTCAGAAAGATTGTCCAAGGTGGAATAGCTGTTATGGGCCATGTTGGCCTAACGCCACAACATATTAGCGTTCTGGGAGGATTCCGACCTCAAGGTCAATCAGGTAACTATTTTTATCAGGAATACTAAATTGTAAACTAAACAATGTGGATTTGAAATCAATTACTAATTGTAATCCTTAATGTCAATCAGCTAATCAAGCGCACCAAATTATTGAATCAGCGTTAGCGGTTCAGGTACTACTACAAAATCAGTTCACAATGTTCAACAAATAAATCGCAAAATGAACTAAGTTTAACCTAATATTTAGGACGCGGGAGCATTTGCCTTGGTAATTGAGTGCGTACCACCTGTAAGTATTGATCAATTTATTATAGTTAATGGAGAAGACTAATAAGTTAAAAAATTAATTACATGTTGTCACATGTAATTTAAAATACAAATTTGTTGTTTCTTTACCTCTGCTTCATAGTTTTTTTTTCTTTTTTATATTGGTAAGTTTGTCTAAATTTGGTTTGAATATAGCATTTAACTACAATTATGTTGGTTTTAGATAGTAGCCAAAGCTGTGACAGAAGTCTTAGATATTCCGACAATTGGGATTGGGGCTGGGCCCTACACAAGTGGACAGGTTTGCAAATTTAAGCCTTTAATTCTCAATTTGCTATTACAATGAATACACCAATAAAATAATTTTAGGTTTTGGTTTTGCACGACCTTCTTGGATTTTACCAACACCGAAACTACGCTGTGGTAAGTCCTACCGAATGCCCATTTGTTGATTATTATTATTTTTAAATTACATCAATTTTCTGCTGTTAAATTTCTTTGTGCACAATTAAAAATGTTTGGATTTGGAAATAATTCAGTTCCAAAATTGATTTAGCAGGTGATTCCGGAGTAAACTACTATGCTACTAATCGTTTAATTTATTATTATTTAATCAATTAAGTACGTTTAGTTATTTATTGTTGATTTTGCAGCCATTTATGCCCAAGTTTTGTAAGCAGTACGCAAATGTTAGCGAAGCTATTCGCATAGGACTTGAATCTTACCGGGGTGAGGTAGAAGCAGGGGAATTTCCGAACGCACAGTACTCTCCTTACAAGGTACAATATACATTAAAATAATTTACAAAAAAAACACAACATATTTAGTAACTCGGATATTCAATTTAATTGAATTATAATTTTGTATTTATTTTTTGAAACTCATTTACTGTTACACCATCTTAGCAGTTTTGATACAAAATTTGTTCAACAACTTAACATTATTTCTTCAAAATTGACAAAACCAAATTTATTGCAACTAATTATAACTTTCAGATGCATCCAGGAGAAACGGAAAAATTTCTAAATACCTTGCGTTCAAAATACATCGAAGACAAAAATGCGGGAGATGTAACTGACCAAGAGCTGAAATCGGGTTCAATTCCTAGAGGAGGTTGAAATATTGTAATTCTAAGCTTAACTTACAAGGAAACCGCGCGTCGCGATTCCCTCATATTGAGTTGAAACTTGGTTAACGTGTTAAGCTAGACATAAAAGTAATCTCCAATTATTGTTTTTTTTCCCCATGGCCATAAATTTTGAATTTTTATCAACAAACAATTTTGAGAAGACCGGCTCCGGATATCCATATGGGATTTAACAAGTAATATTTGAGATTATACATGTCGAAAATTTTTAAAAGTAAATCGTGAACACCGAAATTTGACGTGTATTTGCATATATATAACCACGCACTTAGACTATTTATTCAAATACAATGAAAGTTCACGATTCTTTTTTTTGAGATTTTAGAAAGGCGGACTACGTAAAATTATAAATATTACGTGTTAATTCCTATAAGGATTTCCAGAACCATCTTAAAATCATTTTTCGACACAATTTCAAAATTTATGGCCATGGGAAATAGTAAAAGTTAAGGGTTAGTTTTATTGCTTAACACGTTTACTAAGTTTCGGCCTAATCTGAAGGAATCACGACGCGCGGTGCGTTTGTTAGTTGTAATATACATTTCTGTTGAGCAATTGTTATCGTTCTTATAAGAAACCTATACTCTCTGTCATGCAATATTTTTATATTGGTAATCGTTATATATAAGATAAACTTTTGTCACTTTACGCTCAGATAATATTTAATAAACAATAATTACGTGGAGATGTATTCTAAATAAATTTTGGATCAACATCCGTGACGGATACATTTGAGATAGCTTCTCTTTGAAAAGTAAGTGCTTGGGCACACTAATACCAAGCATTATATATTTTACAATAATTGGAAAAATTAATGTATAACAGCGCGGAGGTGTGGGTCGTAGGATATGCTTAAAATCTCGGAAAATGTGCTTAGCACATACTTGCTGCACTTCTACAATTTTGATAGATTCAAATCTTATGCAGTTTATATGCTTGTTGATGTTAATAACATCATACGCCTAAGAATGGGTCGCAGAAAAACTACTTTGTAGACAATCATTATTACCCAGCTTCAATAAACGATCGACAGCAAGCTGACACAGATGGGTCACCTTGTATACGCGATTTGTATTCATATAATCAAGATACATTAATATGTTACTAATAAATTTCTAAATAAGCCCGTCCCACAATATCAAGAAGGAGGATTTTAATTTATATAACTTAGCCCACGTCCGCTGTTCAGCAGAAAACCTTCAGCCTCACTCCTCAGCACTTCCTAGTCAACTCACAGACCAAGACCACCCTCTCCCATTCTCTAGCATAAGCATAAGCATGTTGACCAGGCCTTAGGCTGATGTCAAAGAGTAAAAAAAAGTTTTTTTTTGTATAATTTAATCTGTGCTGTGACCGCTATGTCTGCCTATAACCGTAACTATATTTACTTTTGAAAAAAATGCCTCTTCTCAACACCCTCATAAATCACTATATGAGTTTGAAAAAAAATTGTAATGAAAAAAATAGCATACAGTGGGAGAGCAAAAAGTTAAGTTGCAAGTATAACCACAGTGCCTTTTACCTTCCCGATTTAATGCAATATTTCCTACCTCTATTGTATTCTGTGAAAATATCTGAGCGAGGAAATTACCTTTACACTTGTTTTTGTTAAGAAGTATCACAACAAAGGACTAAACGTAGCAATGAAGCAGTTTCAGACTCATTACTCAGGTAAGTTTCGACGATTTAACTAAGGTTTTGTGTTTGTACCTACCATTTTCCAATGTTTAATCTTTTTGAAAAAGAAAATTATAATTTTTATACCTTTTTTGTTACCATTTTTTTTTCGACTTTGGGTTTAGAATATTAATTTCCATTTTTCTTCTTGCTTTCTCGCTTATGATTTGAAATCTATATTACATTTCTGGTTTTTTTTTCCGAGAACATCACAATGGTTGTAATTCTTTGCATCCCATCAATAATACATTATACAATACAATACCTACGATAATGATTCCAGGGTCGTCATGGGTATTATTTTGAAATATAAGTAAACAAAAAAGTCGCACTAAAAGTATAACAAAATTTGCACCATCTTTTACCTATTTGCATTGGCTGGTGTCATAGAGTTAGTGGAATCAAATTAAGTAAACCGTAAATAAAATCGTAAATGTAACTATATAATCCAAATTCCGCTATCAATACACTTAAAATTAAACCACATTCTTCCAAAAATAGGTCATTTCAAGAATTTGAATTATCTAAAGTGCTGTTCTCTGTATTTTTTTTTATTAATTTAGAATAGTTTGCTTTATACTTTCTTCCTATTTACTTCGGTCCAGAATTGTTGAATTTCCAACTTCAAAATGAGAAAACAGGACTAACGCACTCTTGATTGCAACCAACATTGCAACACCTTTTTCCTAAAAGTACAAAACAAAAACAGTTCGATTGTATTCACTTAATCTACCAATGACATAAAAACGAGTTGATTACCTGGACTTTGAAAGCATCTCCCGAGGTGTCCGCAAGTATTTTTCCTTTCTGCACACTCTCCAACGTTCTCGTTTGGGGGACAATTTACTTGAATACCAAACACTACGATTTTCAAAAGCACGCATTTTAATTACAATAATTTCAAATTTTTTTAACAAACTACAGTATTGTTTATGTCTTACAATCTTCGGAGTGAGTACAGGACAGAAATGCAGAAAATATTGTCAGAGTGAGCAGTAAAAGTGTTCCTTTCTGCATTTTCGTTTTACAATACACTCTGAAGCTACTTGAAAAATATAACTGATGTAATAGACGTTCAATCCTGCTCATTTAGTAGCAGCACCTATTTATATATAACGTGATTGGATTATGCTTCCTGAAAACCTTAATCGGCAAATGGTAAGCGATAGCTCTTGTTTGTGCTTGGGAGCATTCAATTCCCTAACGGCTTGCGGTTTATGATTATTGCAAATTTTGAGGTTATGGAAATTGCGGTAATCTGCGGTAAAACTCAAATTATTTACGACGAAGTTTATAGTTCCGGATATTTAACCTTTTTCAAATATGTCAAACATCCCGCAATAATCAGTAACCTAAACTGCATCTTTAGCCCGAGTCACGGGCTTATGTAAGCGTGATGTCTGTCCGTGTGTCCGTCTCATGATTACTTTGATGTCGGAATAACATAGAATTTGGTACGCAGGACCCTTGAAATAAGTTACGAACCGAGTTCGAAGTTGGGCAAGAGCGGACGACTTCTTTGACTTCAAAGGTCAAATATTTTTTGACTTAAATGAGAAAGAGGGACCCTTACCATCAAAAAATTAAATGTGTCAGAAGATGAGAAAATCTTGAATAAGAAATATATAGGACAATAAGAAGACCGAACACAAATATGGGCCAAATCGGACCACCATGGCACATTGTCCGTGACAAAAGGTCACTGTTAGTTTCTGCATGTCAAAAATGCATTTTTCAAAATTGTTAACACAATTTTGCACAATATCGGAACGGTTGGAAATGCAATTAACAATTTTGTAAACTTTTCAAAAATTTTTGGCGCGGTGGTAAATTTGAAATGTTTGTAGACGTAAAACAAGGTAACATTGTCAAGTTTACACTACTGGTGTATACCGTGCGTTTCGCAAGAAACTGAACGCCTCAATTTGTTACTATGGTCTATAGCTAGTTTTATGAAACGGGATTTGTTGTAAATTTTATTTTCTCTTAGCGTTGTCAACGATTCACCTTGTATTATGCAATTACTTTTGCCTCAAAATCCCCTCATACTTGAGCAAAATAAATAATGTGTTGATTTTGGGGTGTTCAATTTCTGGTGAAACGCACGTTATAACTAGCAATTTTATATTTTACCTTTTATTTCTTTCACTCAAACTCAACCAAAGAGAAGAAAATGTAAAATCTCAAGCTCAGTGGTCTCATTCCCATCTCCCCCATGCATTTGTTAAACTACAAATTCTGAGTACCTACGCCAAATATCAATTTGCAGAGGGTTCTATTCATAGCAATAGTTGGAACCGCTAAAGTATAAAATTACGTGTCTTGTTGTAGAGCATTTGTGTCATCAGAAAGACAACCACTACAACTGACAACCTAACCTGACACATTCCGAGTGAGATCTGTGTTGAGATCAGAGTGATGATGCTACTTCGGACAATTGTTGCAGAGTCCTCCCCACCCCGAATTCCCACTTTACCCCCCACCACCA
>JAQFYP010004158.1:0-10013 GCA_034694865.1 Bilobella braunerae
CGAGTGAGCGAGTGCTCTGCTTCTCCCTCCTCCTTTTGCTGGGACGCTTCCCTCCACTTATGGGCACTTTGCCCTAACTACTAATTGCTAATTAACTTAAGGGTCATACCCTTACAACAGTAGTGAAATAAAGTTATCAGTCACTAAAAATTGAGCTGGAAGTGGATCGGTTTCCATTGCCACTAAAACGATTATCCTAATATTAGGTACAGTATTTTTATTTAGTTAGTTGAAATTATATCAAATTTATTAGCGTTTTAATTAAAGATAGTTAACGTAAATTACTTACCCTTTGAATAATTATTCTGTGGAAGTCTCCTTTCCTTGTAAAGAACTTATCCAATACTGAACAGTCAAATAACTCTTTCTATCCCATTGCATACTTTGTTTCTGGAGAGGCTCTCTAATGGTCGTGTAGACTTTATGAGTGCATGATTGACTATGATGAAAAGAATGGTAATTACATTGAGTAAATCTTATTTTTTTTTTTACAAGTGTTGTGCAGGCTTACAACGCTAATAAGATTTGGTACTAAGAAACTGAAAAGCAATTAAAAGTATTTATTGCCCATAAAATTTTGCCTTTACTTTTCACCTGATGTGCATTAGCTTATAGGCATTCCATAATGAACATGGCCTGAGGCGTCGTGCAACTTTTCAATATGCTTGAAGCGTAATTCTACAGGAAGCAAAAATGATGTCCAAAAAGTCAAAATCATGATTGATAGTATGTTATCTTATACGTTTAAAATATCAGTGTTGTTAATTAGAATTTTTTCACAAGGCTACATGTTTAGTAGCCATGCCGTTGTAGATCAGGCACAAAATTATATGACGCTTAATAAAACTAAAGTAAAAAGAAATGCAAACCCAAATATGAAAGGTTTTGCGATTTCCATTCTTGGATATTTTTAGTGGAAATGTAAACAAGTGCTGATAATTTTGACTGCCCAGATCCTTCTTTTGCTTACTTAGTGTTATTTATAAAATAGACCGCTTTTTTTTTAACATTTTATTAAAACAACCCACGTTTATGCGTATTACCTTAACTAAAGAACTGACAAATTTACTGAAATATTAACACCTGAAGTTCTCTTCTCCGTATGTTTAGCCAAGTTTAGCAGTATTTTTTTTTTATGTTTAACATCAAATTGTAACCCCTATTTTGCTTCCCTGTACTTCTAAGTAACAACTCAATTGAATTCCATATTATTTATTTTAACTAATATTTATTGCAGTGTCTAAATCAAAATTAATTACTTGTAAGCATTATAGAACTATTATTTGTTATCTCGAGTCAGGTAAGGTAAATATATTCGTCATTAATTATCAATTAGTGGTCGATGGTTTCCGTTATCATTGAGGCGTATATTTGTGTTACCACAACAACAACTTCAGTTCAGAATTCAAGCATTTGGCCAATTTCAGTCAAAATTTTGGGGTCATTCAGAAGCTTTCAGATTTTGTTCCATCTCTCAAAGGAACTAAAAGTTGAGACTGTGTAGCTGTACAATATGGGCATTACTTGCCACAAATTTTGCACTCAACACCGATATTCTAACAGAAGTATAACAAAAAGCAACAAATGTTTTAGTGCAAAATTTCAAATTTGTAAGAATCAGTAGAAATTCCAAGTCTTCTCACGTTTTAGGTACAAAGTTTCCACTTGATTATAATTCTATCATAATGAACCTCCTAAGAACTCTATTAAATATGAGTGCCTAGGTATGCAAATTAAAAGTACATAACGCATTAAACAATAACAATTAGTTGAAGTTTTGTGAAAGGAAAAAATCAATCAACATTAGTAAATGCATTTGTAAACCGCAAGGTTTACAAAAGTTAGAATGTATAAATTCAATTTTAATCAAACTTTTCTGGTGTTTTACTGTTTTAAAAAAAATTAAAACAGAAAATTATTGTCTCATTCTTAAGCGTCTGTAAGGCATTTGAGTAAATAAACAGCGCAAACTAAACTCATGCTAATTTTTGGTTACCATGAAATTTGGCTAACAAATTTACTGTTTATTTTGAACCTATTAAAAATGAACTAAAGAAAAACATTTCTGGCCTAGTTATGATTCCCATTTAGATTATATCGGAAATCCGAATAGATTTTATATTTCGTGTTTAAAATTAGTTAAATTCTGAATTGCTTAATACATTATTAATTTTTTAAAGTGGGTGAGAGATAAATTGTGAAAAATCGTTTCGAAGAAAGAATTCAGTATTCGTAGGTTTGCAATTTGAAGACACAAACATCTTGCGTAGTTTTGTTATTATTCGTTTTATTTTTTAGTATTTTAAATTCTGGTTCTTGAAATATCCGTAGAAGGTACTAAAGAAAGTACACCGTCAACAAATTTTACTAGCAATTCACGATTTTACTCCAATTATGAGTAAATTTATAAACAAGTACAATGTTAACGTTAATTTTTTATGACTTACCAATAGTTAAAAAAGTGCATAGGGTATTTCACACACTATTTTATTGTACAATATTTTATTTTATTCTTAAAAATCACAGTAATTATGAAATATACGTAGAAATATACTGTTTACAAATGTATCTACAAGTTTAAATATTTTTTATAGAATCAAAAAATAATACAAAAAATGTCATAAGAAAACCAGCCTTAAAGTGATAACTAGACAAACAAAAGTATATAGTGATGAAAAAGTCAATGAAACAAAGTACATTTAACGTACAAGTACTGTTAAACAAGAAAGAAACTGGCTAAACTTAAAAAAAAATATAGATGAACAATGACTTACGAGGGGTCCCCGCGTCGTGATTGCGTCCTCTTGGCTCAAAATCAAAAATATTGATTCAACTAGTTCTAAAACTATCCCCTTATTTTGCTTTTTACTCCATGGCCATAAACTTTTTCAAAATTTTAAAAATTCGATTTAGCCCCCAAAAGTCCTTAAGAGAAATAGCATGTAAATTTTGAGTTTTCACGTGTTTCCCTTTTGGAACTGTTTATAAATTTGCCAAATTATTCAAGAGTTCAGTTTATAGTTTAGTTAAAAAACAAGTGCAAAATGCATATGAGAAATACAAATAATAAAAACAAAAGCAAATTGCAAAATACGATTGCAAAATGCAAAATATAAACCTAAAATAACAATGCAAAATATAAATTAAACATGCGAAATTCATTTTGTATTAGTATTTACTATTTTGTAACAGTTTTTTTTGCGTACGTTGGTTTTTGTAGTTCGAGTGTTGTGCGGATTATAATTTTACAAATAGCGTGGTAAGGAAACTCATTTATTGAACTATTGAATGAATTAGAGAAAGTTTCACTTGAAAACTCAAAATTTACACGCTATTTTTCTTAAGAATTTTTAGGGGCTAAATCAAATTTTCAAAATTTTGAAAAAGTTTATGACCATGGAGGAAACAGCGAAAGAATGTGTTAGTTTTAGAACTAGTTAAATCTATATTTTTGATTTCGTGCCAATAGGACGTGATCAAGACGCGGGGAACCCTTGCTAGTTATAAATTGTAAAACAAAATAGGACTTAAAGCGGCATAAAACCTGACTTAAAACCGAGTTCATTATTTCCATTCGAAGTAAAATGTTTCAGCTTCCTTTTTCACCGACTCAAATGTTTTGACAAAATCCTCATTCTCTGCGTACCGCAGCTCTCCTTTTTTGTCAATTTCAAGACCTCCAGGTGTGTTTGAATTGCGGACTTCTTCAGATGCTTCAATGGTATTTCCTATTGCCGCGAAGAAAAAGACATGAATCGCTTTGTTGACAGTAAAGTTGCAAACAATCAGATCTTGTCCAGTCTGTCTGACGTCCAAAACACAAACCAATCAGGACTACTGCCGTCAAAATTTTTAAGCCATTCAGTATCAAAAGTGCCTTTAATAAGTTCCAGAGCTGCTCCAATCAATAATTTCACATCAACGCCTCCGTCTGGTTTTAGCTGTGATCGCCATGCCTTAATAAATATAACAAAGTAACTCAACATTAATATTATAAAAATTCAATTTCTTATAACAAATTATGTTTGACAATATTTAAACGCACATTGCTTCTTTGACTGGTACCAATATTTCCTAATATTCAGTTGCCTGCAAAAATACATTTTAACATGATATTGATTCTGGCTGTTTAAATTTGGGAGAAACTGTACCTTACAAAAGTGTATACCTAACTAAAACGTAACTGTGTATTAATGTACTCAAGTGTATACAGCATGATTACAAGTTACACATGCGTACTAGATTCTTTAGCACTGTAGTAAAAATGGATGGGCACAAGAGATTAGCGATTCTCACTATAATTTGTATTTACGCCCGGTTTGCATTATAAGATTTGTGAAGTAGGAGAAAAAAAGGGGGTGAAAGCACCGGGACCCGATCTCGGGCCAAAGCAAATGGTAAGGTTGCCTCGGGTTACTCCGAGACTACGATGCCTCTTTTGCCCAAAGAGGCCTGCCTCATTTTAGTTAACTATTCTACAAATCTTATCATTTACCTCTCAAAGTAATCTGTAGGTTAAAAACCCATTATAACACACAAGTTCAAAATCAAACTAATAAAACCTAAAGTGTACAATCCGTATTGAGAAAGAGCTAAAAAATCTTCACTACCTAGTCTAGTTTAACGTTTAAGTTTTTTCTAAAATTTATGTTAAAATACACAATGATATTTCTAAATTTCTAGTTATTTTTTACTATGGCGAAAATTTTGCATTTGGTACCTAAACTAGCTTACATGATCGCATAGCTTCATAAAGTTGACCATAGTATTTCCGAACTTTGCTTGAATACTTTATTAAAATATTCAAAATTTGATATGGAAAATTTTTAATTGAAACTTTGGCTCTGACACCGTGACAGCGTGGCACGATTTGGCCATCATCCAATTTCAGCCTTTATTTTGCCACAAATATTTCTAATTCAAATTTTCGTCGTTATTTCAATTACTTATCTTTAAATAGTAAACGTTTCCTTTTCGCATCAAAATCATGAAAAACAGACCCTACGAACACATAAGCCATGGCTCGGGCTAAGTAGTTGTAGCTAGAATAACACTACTATTGCTGAACGATAAATGAAAACTTTTCTAAAATTAATTACTTTCAGCGTGAGTGTGCTGATTAGAATTTTTACGCTAATCTACCTCTCAAGTTTGAGTTTTATTTTTGCTAGCAATTACTTGCCATATCTGAGATTCTTGCCTCTAACACATAGCGCTTTTAAATATTGTACTTATTATTAGTGCCAAGTCGCAGTGATTTGTCCTTTGTTAGAAGTTGCATTATTTAACGTTATTATATATTTTAACTGATTTATTATTAATTATTTGGCGCGCCACTCGAAATCTTAGACCAGATCACATTTGAGGTCATACTTACCACTATGTCTTTCTCTTTCTGCTCGCCATATCTTGCAATGCTTTCATAAAATTGATATTGTACGGCCTTCTCCGGGGATTCAAATTTGCCTACGTGTTTTACTTTCTCACCTTGTCGTTTAACAACTAAAAATGCATTTCCCGGCGAACATTTGTACTCTCCTACGTAGTGAACGTCTTCTGAAAACAATGTAATTATTGAAACACGAAACAACAACTCCTTGTCTTCTAAAATCCAGTCGGCCATATCTTTGACTTCATTGCTAATTTCTTGTTGTAGTATTTCACCTGCCTCCCTCCCGTACACGACCTCCAGTTTAAACCACTTAAAAGGATAAGGGTCTTTCCAACATCTCCAGAAGCCTTCTTCCGCGTCTACTAAACTCTCTCTGTTTTTGCCAACAAAATTAAAACAATGTGCATCCCCGGTAGTCGTATCACGGACAGTGGAGAAGGCAATAAATTTACATTCGCCTCCATTTTCAATGTCTTCATAAAGAATCACCAAAAAACTTTCACTTGCTACCCAAAACTGTTTCATTGCATCTATCCCATGTCCCTCCACTTTTTTGATAGTGGCTTGACTCATCTTGCCCTGAGCCTTTGCAGCGGCATACAAAGTTCCCATTTTCCAATCTGGCAATAATGCAATTGATTGCTTTGCATACTTTTCGGCCTCAATCTGCACTAGTTCTAGGAGAGTTGGTGAACCGGTAGAACTTTTCTTTTTTAGGTATTCTCTAAAAGTTGATAGTGTTCCTATTAAGCCATCTATCTTGAACACAGCAAAGAAGATAAATTGTTCGTTAGTCTCCTTTACTTCTCCAACCATCACCAACAATGAAGACTGTACTGATGGTGAAAACGCTTGTAAGAATATGTACCGGTTGATATTTATGCTTGTGCACTTGCCAGCAAGCAACAAGATTTCTCTTGCTTGACGAAGTTCTGCATTTATGGGGATGTGCCAGCCCTGTGATACGCAGGTCAATTATTACACATAATTGTATTTTTAATAAGACACTATTTCGCAAAAAACGAAATTGAAAATGGTAATTTCTGGTGTAGATAGATTGTACATTTCTAGCTTACCGGTCGGCAAAGAGTTGGCTCGAATAGTAGATGCAGAAGAAAGGCTATGAACAACATCTTGCAATCCCCTGCAATAATTTTTTACTTGATTTAATGAAGAAAACTGCTACTAAAACTTTGCGTTAAAATTGCAATGTTGAAACTAATGTCGCTTCTTTAATGCTCCTAAACTAGTTGGAAGAGAGAAGCTTTTGCAGACTAATTTTTTGTATGGAATTTTATTTTAAAAGCGTCATCAACTACGATCGTTGTAATGACGAACCACATTTTTTTGCTGCTGTCGCTTTTGCTAGAAGAAATAAATTTTATGTACAATAATTTGAGTTGAATTAAAGGCTTATAATGCAAGACGGACGAGATTATTAACCTTGGCGGTCAGTAGATTTGAAGTATGCATTACACGTACAAAAATACTGACTATGTTAGTCGAATGTATGTATACTATATACGACGCAATGAATAGTAATTCGATAGTATACGGGCCATAATTTTAATGCCCAACAATTTGCTATCCATTTCCCTTCATAATTAAGATGGGAGGGCTTAGTGGGGAGAGATTTGTGCACAGGGCGGCATGGAAAGAATATTGCATGAGAGCCATCTCCAAACAGTTTTTAACAATTGGTCTATAGTGGGAGCTTACATGTTAAGTTAACTCCTGGCATCTTTGGAGAGAATAAAATAGATTTATAAGTAAAGTTATTGCGAACGGTATTGCAACAGAGGCAACGTAAATAAATCATAATATCATTAACATTGCAGTTGGCGGTAATGGTACGTGGCCAGGGGGTCCCTAATTTATTAAATGATTATAATTTAATTTAGTTTGGACATGTTCCTTTTATGCAATATTTTTTACAAGAAATTATTGGGAAACCTATCGGCTAATTTTTATATTATCTGACTGTGTATCATAATAACGGAGATACGGGCATCCACAAAGCAAATTGCAAGGTAATTTTTTAATGGGAAAGCCAACAGTAGACTTTTTTTTTTGCCGAGATTGGAATTTGAACCCCCGTTCTCTGGTTAGTTAGTGGAGTAAGACAACAGTTTTAAACCACTTGACCAACTCGGCCATCCAAAATTAGCCATTATGTTTTCGGAACGGTCACGATTTTCCTTCAGAAAGTCGATGTAATCAATTATGGTTGTGATCCTTGATATTATTCCATGTGTAGACGGAGGTGAAGTTTAAGGGAACGTTCGTGAAAGTATTGGTTTCCGCAATGACACTTGTATGTATTCCGAACTTGATGTGTTTTAGAGTGCTTGTTTAGACAGGATTTTCTTTTAAATGTTACACTACATGTTTGACATTGATATGGCCTTTCCAAAGTGTGACACCGCATATGGTTGGTTAAATCGCTCATTGATTTGACACTCATTCCACAAATTTTACAAACGTAAGGACGCTCATTTGTGTGTCTTGTAAATAAATGTATTTTGAGCAGTCTGTTGTAAGATGCGGCATAGTTACAGATATTGCATTTGAAACTCGCAACAGTTTGGTGAATTATTTTATGATTGTTCAGTGACCCCGGAGATGAGAAACTCTTGAAACAAATCACACATTGAAATGGCTTCTCTCCAGTATGTTTTGCGCGAATATGACTTTCAAGCTGTGTTCGACAACCAGAGGCATATCCACAGATCGAACACATGTGCTTGCTTAATTTTGTGTGTTGTATCATGTGCAGTTTCAACCTCTGGGAGCTTTTGAATTTTCTGGAACAATATTTGTAGGATATATCACCGTTGCCAGTATGACTCTTAACATGATATTCGAGACTGCGGTTACTCTTGTAAACTTTTTCGCAATGAGGACAAGGATACAGGCTTCTGTTCGGATCGTGAATGACGCTGTGTTTTTTCAAGTCATATAAACTTATAAAAAACTTTCCGCATTCGGTACAAATATGTTGATTACGTTCACCACTTGAAGAAAACTTTGAATGAAGTTTTGATATGTGTGTTCTTAACTCGACTCTGCTCAAATACAGTACATTACAGAACCTGCATGCATAAACTCGTGTTGAAGTAGCAAATGTTTGTGGTAATTGATTTAATTGCACTTGACAAGGGACAAGTGATTGTAAAAAATTCAAACTCGACTCATATACTTCCCTAGTTTTACGAGGATTATAAATCATTGCAAATGCAATTGTTCAATTCCGACGTGATGAATCCTTTGTCACCGGCAATGTCACCTAAACAATAACAAAAAATTAACAATTCAAAAACAAATGTTCTAAGTTATAAATTAAAAACACCCACGAGGTAAATATTTTTAAAGCTACTCTATTTAAAAAAAACATGCAACAAATATGTTTATAATCTGTACATTACAAGGTGTAATTTTGAAGCCAATCAACTTTTCAATTTGTATGATGTCCGCAATTTAAATGTGAACTCAATAGGTTTCTGCGTTAGAATGTGATACGTTTAAAACATTTTTCAAAATTTTCTGCGCAACATTAGAAATAAAGTTGCAAAGTAATGTAAGAACAGTACAACGGTGGATGAAGATATGATTTTCTAAAAGCTGTTTCTTAACTGCTATGTACAGCTATAAATTTAATATTTTTTTTACTATTTTAAACTAAATTAAGCTAGTATTACGTATTATTGAACGAGCATGTACATGTTGATATGGGTGAGCCTTACTTGAATTGATCAATTAAACTGGAATTGAGAAAAAGCTGTTTAAGGATTGTTGAAACCTTTACGAAGAACTATGCTTCTAACATGGACTATTAACATAACTAACTAACATAACTATTCCATGTGTAGCACGTATTGGAATTTGTCACCCTATTAGCGTAAAATATAATGACCCCCAAGACTATTATTTTTGGCTGAAATTTGTTGCAAAGTTCATAAACTGATTTTTAGAACTTTTTTTAAAATTTTGAAATTCAAATGTGCAACGAGGGACCCCCTTTTGAAACAATAGAAATCACGGCTAAATTCCCATAAAGTTTTGAAGAAATGGACCAGAAAACCTGTCAAAAATAGGAACATTTTCCAATATGATCCAAACATTAGGTTTGGTGTCTTTTCCAGGAATTCAAGGTTGTGGATGTGCATCGAGACGTCAATAATGGGAATTTCTATTTAATTTGAGTTTTTACGTACACTGAAATTTTGATGATCATATAAATCAACAAATATAATTACAAGGAAAATTTTGATGTTTTTTTTTAAATTTCGTTGTGAAGAGTGGAATGAGTTCGAAATTTCGAAATGTCGAAATGAATTTGAATGAATTGAATGATTTGAATGTACATTTTAAAATTTGGATATTTTTGAAAAGTAAAATGAAATCACAATTTTGACGTCTGAATCAAAATTTATATGCACACAAAAAACAACAACAAATTAATTTGAAATTGCGATGTAGAATCTTACAAAGAATATGAATTTTACAACAAACTTCGGGCAAAAATATTAATTTTGAGTCATGACATTTTAAGCTATTAGGGTGACATATTGCAACACGTGCTACATGAGGTTTTCATGAGGCCACAAAAGTAGAACAGAAG
>JAQFYP010004159.1:0-10013 GCA_034694865.1 Bilobella braunerae
GCCTATGGCCTGGTCAACATATGTTCCACATATGATTTCTGTGCGAGTGAGTGAGGGAGGATGGTATGGGCATGTGAGTTGACGAGGAAGTTCTGAGGGTGGAGGCGAGGGACTTTCTGCTGAACACTGATCGTGGGTTTGACCACCGAGGAGCCTCTGCTTAGGCAGAGGCCGATCAGGACTACGCGTCTTGGGCAAAACAATACAATTGCAAGAATTAACTTCTAAAAATTGGAGCAAAAGTAATGTGTGATTATTTATTAAATCCAAAAGATCAAAAAAACGTTTATGTACTCCAGGAATAAGGAATACGCTAAATTAAAATTCGGTTCTAATATTTTCATTTTTGATTGTTTGCTTTCACCACAATTTCTTCAACACTTAACAGATTGTACATATTTGAGCCAGAATTTCCGTATATGTTTTTCATTTTATTAACATATATCTACCGAGAAGTATTAATTATTAATTTCATACAATGGAATCCACACTGAAGTGATCGGTAATTATTTACTTCTTAATTAACCGTCAAAATTCCACTAACAATACTTTTGTCAATGAATAAGTGCATTGCAAAATAATTATTCATGGCTTTTGTGCACTTGTTTTGCTCTTCCACGAAATACGAACGTGTTATTAAATAAACCATTCTAAAACTACAAACTAAAACCTGTTCCTACTGCAAACTGACAAGAAAGCCTTTGCTGTTTAGGTGATGATATTTGCAAAGCTTGTAAAGTAAAATATGACTATACAGCTCCTTTTTAAATAACTCCTTGTATTCTCATGTAGGGGAATTGAATATTCCGTATAACGGAGTTGAGATCACCCACCGACCCCCAAGGGTCAACCAAAGTCCCCGTCTTCAATACCTGTTGGATTTTGGTATTCACCAGTTATGGGCGAAATGAGAAACTATTTTACACAAGGAAGATGTAAATTAGTAGATTCTTTTGAAGAACTGCCTACTGCTGTGGCTCTCACAATGAAGTCAAATGTACAAACAATAATTTACCTTACGGCGTGTTGGTTGTTATTTGCTTTTGCGCGTTGGTTTATGAACACTAGGTCAACCCGTACAAGTGCATTTTGACTAAAAGTAAGAAACAATAAATAATAAGAAAAATAATAATAATAAATTTGACAAAGTTTGTAAGAGATACTTGATGTGTTTTTTCACATTTTTTATGAAAAGTAATATAAGAGGCAATTGCTGCCATACCATTATGTCACATGAGAATTTTTTATAATTGCAGGATTCTAAATTCCAATGCACGACTTGCTTGGCTAGTCTGAAGTAATTTGTTGAGTTTTTTTACTGGTTGATTTGTAAGACTCTCTTGCTCCCCTTCGTATTAAAAGAAAGAACTTGGGCCTATCTGTGTGAGCTGAGGTTAGGAGAAACTGAGAAAACTGAGAAACTGATTAATAATTTAGTTTGCAACGCAAGTAACCTTTGGAATGTAAACTTTTAGGCATACAAAGGCTCATATTGAGTAATGAAACAGTACGACATAGTACTGAATTTACAATGTTAGAATCTTTTAATTCAGTTTCCACTTTTTGTTTGATGTAATAAATTATTACTTTTTCTTTACTTGCGTTTGTTACTAATAGCGACATCAACTTTCGTGAATATGTACGGAACTAACTTGTATTTTGTTAATATGTAAGTAACTTGTACTACAATAGTTTAGTTAAATCAGTTGTAAAGGTAAGTCGTAGGTTAATTGCATTGATTTTTAGATTTATTTTAATATAGCAAAGATTAACCTCAACAAGATTTTAGAGCATTGCGCATTTTTTTATAAAATTTTGTTTATAAAACCTCTGGCAAAGTTTTTAGTTTATTAGTAATTAGAGTTAAGACTTTCCGCGGAAAATTTGCTTAGCTAATATTTATTGAAATATGATTAATACATTGCTAGCTAAAACACAATGTTGAGTATGTTTAAGCGCTTAACATTCAAAAAGTCAGTTTCAGAACACAATTTTGAAATTTTGGACAATCAAATTTCTACATAAGTTACGCCTACATTTAAATAATGCATCTGTTAATTTCAATTTCTAATGTCATAGAATCATAAAGTAAAATATTCATTGTTTGATTTAGGTAGATTATATTATGCTGACGTCTTTTAAAATTCAAGCTAATTTGCATGCAGCACAAAGTATATACAAATATCATCACAATTTTTTCCCTAGTTCCTGACAGTTATGATTTCTGTAAATCGTTCCCCTTTGGGCCTATAACTTAATCTAATATTTCCATTGCTCCATAAAATTCAACTATAATTAAATAAATTTAATTAACTCTAGGTTTTGAATTTAAATTAAGCACGTTTCACAATGCTATTTGAAAGAATTGACGTAATAATTATGCAATGCCTGGTCGACTCTCGGTTTATCTAATCGTAACTCCCATCGATTGGCTTCGTGAGAGTCCTAAAGTTTCATAGGACATCAGCATGTGGTCTAGCATGTAGAAAACAAAAAGTTGAAGGACAGGTTTCTGTGAAATTAGGGTTTGAAAGTTCGCAAAGCAATATTTTAACTTACTATGCGCAACAAACCATTGAAGTTTTCTTTAATAGATTGCAATTTTTACCTAAAACTCACTCGTTTCTTGCAAAAAAAATGCACTTGTTTTTTGATTACTTTGTTGATACGAAATGCAACTTCCAAGCAATTCAACAAGAAATATGTATTACATCATTCACAATAAGTTGAGAACAAGTTAATGTAAATCAAATTTGTATTTTCAAATAAAAATTACCAACAAAACTTAACAATAAATTTAAAGCAATAGTACAAGCCATGCATATAACGACTTTATACCAACTTAGGTCAGCTATAATTAATAAATATTTTTTTTTTATTTTTTAATGAACTAATTATTTAATTGATCTATGGCAAACCCAAGATCAACAAAATAATAAATAAACGAGTTTCAAAATACTAATGAGCCGATTTAACAAGTAAAATCGTATTTAAAAGTTACAAAATGTCAGATAGAATTTAGTCATATGAACCTAAACAAATTAGTTTTACATTTAGCTATGCATTTGAAAATGGTATTTACGATTCCCAATAACGGGAGCAGGTAATAGTTCCAAAAAAAGTTGCGAAAAAAGGTCCGAAACAAAAGTTCCAAAAATAAAGCTCCGACAAAAATGGTAAAAAAAAAGTTGGTTTTTAAGTAATTTTTAATTAAATTTTAATTAAGTGAATATACGATGGACAAGCATTAATGGATTAAAAATTGCTGATTTTACTCGCGTAAGCGAGGGCAAACTTTATCATTCACGATCACGATTCATTTAAGTTTACGTAATACGACACTAGAACTACTTCAAACCTATAATAATTAAATTTTCATACTTTTATGGTTTTTGTAAAGTTGAGTTTTTGAAATTTTATTTTCGGAATTATTTTTTCGGAACTTTTTTTTTCGGACCCTTTTTTTCGGAGCTTTATTTTCGGAACTTTTTTTTTCCGAACTTTTACTCGTTCGGAACTATTACTCGTTCGGAACTATTACTCGTTCGGAACTATTTTTTCGGAACTTTGTTTTCGGAACTATTACCTGGAATCTTTACGATTCCCAATAATTTGCCCAGAAATAATTAAATAGAAGTGTTGCTGAACCCTGTTATCAATAAACTCCAGTTATTTAATTCTGCTTTCGTGATAAATTGGCAAGATTATTTTATTTAACAATTATTCTGAACGCTTTAAATTACATAACACTCAAACCAGATAATTTGATTAAGTAATTTTCATAGCCCAATTTAAACTGTCATTGTCATACCATATTATCCAGCGACAAATGCTTAAACAACACTTGAGAAATTTTGAAAACTCCCAACTATATATAATACCAGAAAAAAAGTTTCAATTTACTTCAATTGCAAGAACATTATTTCTACTTCCACCAGTCCCAACAATGCTGAAATATTTTACTTTCTTACTCTGCATCGCCACCTCTCTGGCCGCAGTTTGTCCACCTTTGGAAAAATGTTCCTGCAACGAAAACACGCTTAGCATCTCTTGCGGTTCTATCAGCGGCTCTTGGGACATTTACGCTAACTTTCAAAATGCTGCTCCCTACCTCGACCCAACAACAGTATTCAACAACCTCGTAATTTCTGATGTCTCCAGCATTTTCGAAATTCCGGCAAACACATTTGCTGGCTACAAATTCCGCAAAGTTGACATTTCTAGAAACTCTAACCTAGAGTACATTTCACCAGAAGCCTTCAACGCCACCTTTGATTTTACTACCGAAGTCACAGTTAACGACAATTTCATTAACAACGCTGCTCCACGAGAACGTGACATCTATGACTTTCTTGGCAAATTCAAACAAGCTACCAAGATGCGTTTTATGTCAAATCCAGTCCGTTCTGTTCCGGACAATGCCTTTGGACCAATGCCAAACTTGGTTGACTTGACTCTCTCCAGCTCTAACATCTTGTCGCTTGGAAGCCGAGTTTTTGCAGAAATGCCACAGTTGAACAAATTGAACCTTCCCACCATTAGCTCGGGAGCGGGAGCTCTAAAGGAAGACACATTTGAAGGGCTCACTAGCATGCCAGAAGTTGTAACCAGAGTCAGCTTTATGGAAGAGCGAATTTTCAAGAAGTTGGCAGATACGTCACGGCGACTTGTCGTCGGAAGTCACTATTGCAATAACAGTGGCTGCCACTACAGCACGCATATGTGCGACACACGTGCTCTCTGGATCTGTGACAACGTTGGAACATATCAATCTAGAATTGAAGAATTTTGGTGCACAGCTTCAACAGGGGAAGATGTTTTCGACTATTGTAATGCTGTTATTCCAGAATAAAGTGCAATACTAATACCAATAGATTCATTAAATGATGTAGTAATTTATTGTTATCCATGCAATCTGGTTAATAAAATTTAAACATAATTGTTGACAGAAGTAATTTGTTACGATAGTTATAAAATTTCACCTGTTCTTGCAAAGGTGACCTCCTCCTTGATTGGAATTAAATAGATACATGAAATTGTTCTTTGAAATTATACAGCAATAAAAAACTAAGTAGTTTTCCGCGTAGTTATTTACAGCAAAATTGAGATTAGGTTGCTTAAATTTTATCAGCTGTTGATTAACTTATTGATAAATTTTGTTGATAACATGTTGATAACATGTGCCAGGGGTAATTTAGTGCGATTGAAAAATAAAATAAAATAAATCACAAATATGTCATACCAGCAGGACACCTATTTTGTTTGAAATTCTCTAAACTGGTTACGTCTTCACATAGTTATAAAAATGTTTATTGTGTTTATATTTACGATATGTTTCCGTGTTCAAAATTTTTATTAACAGTTCTTTTGACATGCACCCATGTACAGTAACCTCTCCATATTTGATCTCAGTTTTCAAATTCTATTAACTCCTTTCTAGCACAAATATTGGATATAGTATTGGTGCTCTGCCTTTTCATCTAAGTCAAAATGAATTCACATTGATCTTTGACATAAGAGATTATTCTGCCAAAAAATCATACAACCCAGCTTTTCAATTGTTTACAATTGCTAATTGTGCAAAATTTGATTATTTTGCAACTGCTGAATTGTCCGCTAAATTGTCTGATGTCAAACAGTAAGTCAGGACGTTTGCATAAGCACTGGCTCAGCCTGAATTGTGAAATCCTTATACTGCTATTCCGAATTGTTTTTTTTTTGTTTATTTGAATAACTTTTATAGTATTAAAAATGTTTTGATTTATAAATTGATGACGTCTTTGCAACAAAAGTTGTTATAGTGTGGAAAGGCAATATAGAGCTAGATATATTAACGGATTCGGAAGAATATTTAGCATACTAGCAAAAACCTGAAAACCGTTGTTTTGAGTGTCATCCGGGAAAAAAGTGAGGTCACCTAGTTCAAATAGAAAATTGTCCCCATAACTAATTAATAATATTTACGAAAATAATTTTTGGGTACATTGAATGCCCATCTAAGGAGCTCGGTGAGGAGTAAGAGTCTAGATGGAAGGGATTTTTTGTGCAACCGTTTCGCACGGACACAAGCAATTAGTCTGGTGGATATGAACAACTAATTTGCTTACGATAAGAAGTTTAGCCACCCCAGCACACACCACACCTTCACATTAGCTCATTCCCAAAATATTGGTATGGGATATAATAAACAGGGTTAGAGGTGAAAACTGCATTACTTTAGAATGTAATAATTAGCTTAATTACTGCCTTAATCACAACATTTTTCATCATGGAAGGAAAGGTGTTCATTCTGATGTAATAACAACTTGCCATCTTCCATCGCATTGTTTGGCAAGAACGTCTAAATTGGACACTCAATATGGCTAAGTGAGCTTTAGGATATTTGCTCGATGCATCCAGTAGCGACGCCAAAAGTTTCATGAGATAGAAATAACAAATGAAGGCAAATGAACCCACCATTATGAGCATGATTACAACAAACGGATTTGATGAAAATTTAATGCTAACAGAGCCGTAAGTTGTTGTAATCAACAAAATAGCTTCCAAAAATTCCATACCTGGACAAACGTAGCTTGTCAAATATGTCGTCTCCCCATTTAGTATTTGTAGCGAGCGGTAGAGATGCTCGACATCACGCGCATACTTTGAGCTGTAAAATGCAAATTCAGAAATAGTAGCTGATTGATCACGCCTTATAAATAAAGTAGTTAGTTAGCTGTAACCCAGTTTCACTTACTCCTCTGTTCTGAATTGTAGCCACCAAATCATTGAGGATACAAGCATGAGAGCTGCCACGAAGAATCCCAATGAGCAAAACCCCATTTCCATTGAAATTAGTGTAATAATAAGTGCTATTAGGAATGGCTTGTGCGGAATGTCTCCAAGCAGAACGTCCAAAATTTCTACACATTTCCATTTTTGTGAGAAAAATAAGACCGTTGCGGGAAATACAACTGTAGGAGAGAGTATAACCGCCCCAAACGAAATTCTAAACATAGTTAGCATTGAATTTGAATCTGCGGGTTGTGTGTTGAGTCTTGTTTCTGCACAAATTGTTACCGTGTAATTAAATTTAGTTTGATCTGCGCGATATAATTTCTTTAAATCATGTTAGTTATCAAGACGCCGAACCAAACATGAAAAAAATTATAACAAAAACTTGTATGACAAGTTTGGATAAGTGTATTAACAAACTATTAACATAGGGTTTATTATAAACTAAAGTTGGAGCATAGTATACAGTTCTTTTGGCCTCATCTAGGATATTTTTTGTAAACTATGCAACAAACTGCAAGTTGCATATTTGCTTCAAGTTAGTAAAATCCAGTTAAAAAAACAAGTTCTGGGGCGAAAAAATGCCGAAGAGTGCGCGAGGGACAGTCGCAGAGACTTTGGCGAATTGCATTGGACGGCAACCATATTGCAACATATACACCAATGCTATCGGAGCAAATTGATACAATCTAGATTTTAAAAACTAGTCTCACAAAGTAAATTTGAAGAAGTTAGGGTGGAAGTTGCTATTGAAGTAGGTACTGCTATAACCAGGTTGGGCAATGAATGGATTAAATTTACACTCTAGAGTATGCTGTTTGTAAAAAATTGCTTACGAAAGTAAAGATTAAGAGCCAACAAATTGTTCATCAATGTGACGATATTTTCAGATTCTTTGAGAAAGAAATAAATTAGAAGCGATATCGAGGCAAATGTGCACAGAAAAGCAACTAGCGCCGACCTTTCTTCCAGCGAAACTCTTGCGAGCATGGACGCAGAGCAATAGACTCCGCTGAGAAATAATTGAACGCAAAGAGTTGTGGCCCCAATAATACGCCAACATTGAACTCTGAAGTAACCAGTCTTCTTTGCTGCTTTGAATGCAAATTGTTTTTGGTTAGAATCAAAATATATAGGAGATATGTTAAGATAGTTGATAACTTTAAAGCAGCAGAATAGAAACTTGAACGTCTCGCTCGCAATCATTTTAATGTAAATGAGCACTTTAAAGCTTTGTCAATTTATTGAATTATCTTTACGTATCTAATAAATTGGTTTAATAGGAAATGTCGTTTAAGGTTTTCTAAACATACCGTTTATTCCAAAACTGCCAATTATGTTGCTTGCAGTATTTACAAGATTTCACGTGCATAAGAAGTAGTTGTAAAAAATTTATTATTTTTGAGCAAGAGATTATGGTGGAAATTTAATATTTCAGTTAATATCATTATCCCTAATTCCATTTTGAAGGTCGAGTTTATTTTGAACATCAACCCTAGCTATAACTACGCTTATTCTCCAAATTGGTTGTAAGCCGCGGAATTCTCAAACACATTGTGAGTACATGCTAATTTGGGAACCGACTATAATGATTGATACGTAGCTTCTAATGTAATACCTGCATATATACCTGCTTAGCTGTAAATGTAATTGCTATTGTTTTATAATGTACACATATTCTCCTATGTAGAATATGTAAATAAAGTCTGCGATTTAATAAAGAGTGTAGCGCACAATCGGGATTTTTGAACTATGTAATTTGTATTATTCTTTTTGGTGTTCGTGGCAACTCCTTCGTTGGAACTCAAGCGTAAAGACGTGTCGATAACAACTTAAAATTTTCAAACTATTTTTGCTTTGTCTTACCATTTTTATTCCAAGTTGATGAATACTTGTCAAATATGACGATTTTATGACAAAGGTACACCCTACAATTCATTAGATTTTCTATTCTATTTAACTGTTTTTTTTTTCAATCTTCAAAAAGGGCCCTTTAAGCTCTAAACTAGGAACGGCTGTTTTGGCTAGTGATTGATAATTTGACAATTTTCCGACCACCTAAACCCAGTCCTATTATGCCTATGTTGCTTCTTATGAATTATTACGATTTGCTGACTACGCTCTACGTGAACCAAGTTCAAAATATGTTTCAGTGACAAAAGAAACAAAAAATTTCATTCCAGTAATCTGTTCTACACGTTAAATTTTTAGCGTGCTTAAAATTTGGTATAAAGTTTAATAAACAAATTTTCGATTACAATTCAAGTTTATTTAAGGCTCGCCCGTATCAACATGTACATGCTTGTTCGATAATACTTAATACTAGGTTATCTTTAGTTCAAAATAAATTAAAATACAGATTAATTAGACGAAATTATTAAAGGTCAGAATTAGATTAAAGTTAAAACTAACTCAGTACTTTCTAGACGTCAGAATTAAATTTGTCTTTTATTCGCTTCGTCCGCATTCTCGAGTTATTGGTATTGTCCCACCACTCAGTTGAGGAAGACATGGAGTTTCCTGTATGTGGAGTGTTCAGCAGGGAAATTTGTCAGAGAGTCGACCAATAGTTCAATGGCGGACTTGGAGTCTGTGTGTGGCATCCCTCGTGTGCGTCCTTCTCTTTCTCTGGAGGCCGCGTCGCATTCCGCCAAGACATGTGTGCTTCAGTGACAAAAGAGACAAACAATTTCATGCCAGTAATCTGTTCTACACGTTAAATGTTTAGCGTGCTTGAATTTAGGTTTAAAGTTTAATAGAAAAAAGGCTAGTGGGAGTATCAGACGCTTTAAATTTGTTATGTGTTAGGAGGCTACACTCTCAGTGGTTGCTACGATGTAACCATCAATTATATGATGTGTATTCATCATTAGTAAAAAATTCATGACTTACTATTCCGAGTTTAGTTTTTCAAACAAGCTGGTTGAATTTATGCTATTTGACATCCGCTTATGGCCTGGTCAACTCGATTCCTTGTGCCAGTGAGTGGGGGAGGGTGGTCTTGGCCTGTGAGTTGACTTGGAAGTTGCGAGGAGTGAGTCAAAGAGCTTTCTGCTAGACTGTGGACGTGGGGTTGACCACCGAGGAGGCTCTTGCTTAGGCAGAGGCCCAACACGGTCCTACGCATACCGGCTCAAGCACACCCTCCACAACCGCAACTTTCGAGGCTTCCACTCACCACTACCACACCACCCACTTTTTTGTGCGGCTGCCGAGATTCGATCTCGGCACCTACCCAA
>JAQFYP010004160.1:0-10011 GCA_034694865.1 Bilobella braunerae
TTAAAAATTGGGACGTCCCACATTTATTGTAAACTGTTTTACAAACTAAAGTAGTGTTTACATTGAACATTTGAGAGAGGTTACGCGGATTATTCAAATAAATTTAAAGTCCCTAGCCATTTGCAAAATTATTCGTTTCGTTTGATTTATTATTTAATCGTTTTCACTTAGAAATATTTTTATTAAATGGAACAAAGTCGCTTAGGATTAGCATTGATAATGCTTTCTATAATTCGTAAACGTAAAATGCTTGTCTGAATGACGTATCCATTTTTTCTATCAGCGGCTGGATTAAATCCAATATGTAATCGAATGGCTGGGGAGATAACCTTGTATACTGGAAAAACCGTTCTGGGTAGTAGTGGTACATCATATCGATTTTTAAATGCTCGCCAAGTTCAGGGCGTAACAAATTTAAATGATCCAGTACTGCTTGCGTTGTCTTCTTCGTATACGATTAATTGCAATTAGGAAGACTGATTTCCTATTCAGTTTTCATTTTTAAAATACTTTTATGGGACGTCCCAATTAAAAATGATCTCAATTTTTAAAAATCGCTCGGTTTTAGATTAACATGTTGTGCCTTACAGATATACAACGCACACTGGGGTGCTCCAACGTTTGGTCAGTGACTGCTAAATTTTTTGAAAAAACCGTCGTAAGAAACAGTTTTGTCATGAAATAAATGTTCGCCTAATGTGCATGGAGGGTTTAGGGCGACAATATGTTGATCACCAACATCTTTCATATGACGCTTTGTCGTGGTAGTGTGCTTGGCGCTTTATCTTCGCGTCCGAAATCACCGTAGGTTATGTTGATTACTTGGTCTGAGAGGCAAGTGAGCTTTGTACATGACGATTCGCAAGTTATTGTAGATACAATTTAGAGTGGTTGTCCAACAACTATGGAAGGGAATGTACAGGCCACTGAATCTGGAATTCTGTTTAACTTTTCACCTAATGGAATGTAGACATCGGGGATCGGGTTGTGGTTGGTGTTTCCACCTGCAAACACCCAGCACAGGCAAAGACTTCTCTCAAAAATAGTTTTCATGGCTTCCTGAAATTTTACAATTTATTTAAAACTAGTGAGTAAACCCGTCATTAGACGGGAGTACCTATTAAGTAATAAAATATCTAATTAAGAAATCGTTTAGTCTATTTGGAAGTCATAGTTTCAGCTTCATCTTGCTTATAAACCCCTGATTTCTTGTAACACATTTTTCAGATATTTATAATTACGCCCTGATTGAAAAAAATTAAATTAAACTAATTTTTAATTCACAATTAACTACTTGGAATAACTGGAATAGTGTTTGGACAATAGCCATTTGAAAAAGTTATTTTGTAAAAAAAAAAAGAAGGTAAAAAAAAATCAAGGGTGAACCCGCGATGTTTGAGTTCGCAAAAAAAAAGTATTACCACTGCGCCGCAATCCCTCTTGCCGTAAACCATCAGAAAAAAGTTGGTATTGAAGATGCCTGACGACTTACCAACCACCAACTGTGCTTTAGTTTTAGTAATTTTATGAATTTAAGTTAATTGATCCCACAAAACTTGTTTTTTATTCAAAATCCTAATTGTACTAATTGCAAGTTTAGCCGTCTCTTTCTAAATTCCAGACGTGTATACAAAGCAAATGACATACTGTGGAAACAAGAACAAATTGTAAATAATTTCACAACTTTGCAAAAAAAAACAAATTAGTTTAGTTTATCTGTAGTAGTCTAAGAAACGTATGAAGTAATTTTCTTGATTTCTAAAGACACAGTTAACAACTTGGTTGGGGGTTGAGAATAACAGCAATAAAAGTTGAGATTTAAAAAATTAGTTTCAATTAGCCAAAAAAAATAGTAAATATAAACAAAAAAAAACAAATTAGTAAATAAAATTAGTTTAAAATTTAAGAAAAAAAGATAAGTAGTTAAAGAAAGTTAATGTAAAAACGCTTACCATCTTCAGCAGAAAATTAGTCTTACAGAAGCGAATTTAACAGAGCGGACTTGGAATTAGTCGTTAGAGAAATTGCTCGAGTATTTATAGCGACAGATCCATCGCGAATTTGGCTCCAAACTATTGTTAAATCCTGCAACGTATTTGTTTTACGTCATTTTACTTGTATGGTAACAGTTATTATTCAATTTGATATTATAAGTTGAAATATGATTTCAGCAATTCATTTGGGACGGGTTATGTAGTGAATTATTGTTTACGATAATATGGGACAGTCATGTAAGCAGCAGATGTTCTTGTTATTTTGAAGTTATTTTAAATTAATTATGAAAACTAGATCAATGACGTAAACAAATTAGCTACAACCCAAACCAAAGTTGGGATGGCCACTTATTATCACTTCGTAAATTACACAAAGGCTAAGAAATGTAGTCAGATTGATTTTTAATAATTTAAATAATTAAATTAAACAAATGGTATGCTTTTGTAGTGATAAGTTTTATATTATTGTACGCATACCAGCTCAATCACACCCTCTACGACCGCAACTGTCGAGGCTTCCACTTTATTCCAGGTAATAGTTCCGAAAAAAAAGTTCCGAAAAAAAGGTCCTAAAAAAAGTTCCGAAAAAATAGTTCCAAACGAGTAATAGTTCCGAACGAGAAAGTTCCAAAAAAAAATCCGAAAATAAAGCTTTTACTCGTTCGGAACTATTATTCGTTCGGAACTATTTTTTCGGAACTTTTTTTTCGGACCTTTGTTTGGAATTTTTTTCGGAACTATTACCTGCTCCCGCGTTTGCAACGGCTTAATAACAATCTTGCCTAATTTTGCAATACCTAATTTGTAATATTAATATAATTAAGATTAAATAAAAGTACCAATTTTTTTAAACTTGCCCATGGTCATCATTTTAAAACGTTTTTGCTTTTATGGACCGGCTTTTATGCGCACAACAGTTAGCAACGGTAACATGGCATCAAAATCGAGTAAGTTTGTTTGCTCCGGCTATGTTTTGCGTGTGTTATATCCTAAGTATTGGGGGATATATGTGGATTACGAGATATATATTATTCTTTAAAATCGCATAAATTTTGTCTGAGTTTGTTGTTGATCCTACTGTAAGATTGTTGATTTAAACGCAGAGGTATTAACATTTTAAAAATTATAAGCTGACATTACTGTAGGATATATGATTGCGTTTGCATTATTACTAGAGAATTGTAATTAAACATTTCTTTGCTATTCTTTTATCATAAATTACGTTCCAGTAAAAACACCCGTCATAGCACAAGAGAACTTCAATTTTAACTTTTGGATCATCCTGTCCCGCGACAGACTTGTTTGGCGAGTCCGCAGTGTATTGGCTTTCTAAAAGCAAAGGAGCTCTGATGCGATGCACTTCATTGGTCACTATTTCATTTGCAAAGTAAAGTTAATTTTTGTATTTTAGTGCCCATTTCTAATTGGTTCTGTACTAGGAGGGAGGGTTGAAGGTATTTTGTGCAACATAGAGCAAAGCGGGAAAAGTACGGCTTCAAAAAAAAATCAAATATTAAGGGGATATAACTTTTTTTAATAAAAATATGAAACGGAATAATAACCGTCACACCAATCAATAGGATGCGAAAACATCGGTCGCGTAAAAAGTTATTTGCGTTGTTATTGTAGCAATAAATTTGTTCCACTTTGTCACAAAAATTTAGATTGTAATCAAGTTGTTTATAGATTGATAGGTACTGTATGAAATTTTTGTAAAAATAAAATTTGAGTTTAAAAACAGGCAATTGACAAAATACCCATAACAAAGCATACGTAATGCATACGTAATCTCCGGCGTCATCACAGATTCGAAGGATTGCAAAGGTAAGCCTCGCTTACCTTTGCAATTAAACAATTGAACACATTAAGGTATTTCTAACAGTAAATTACTTTACACTACTTTAGTAACAGTGGTTGGAAACAGCACTGCCCTGGTGAAAAACAAAATACAACACAAAATTTTTATGTTCATGGTTGCTGGCAACACCCGCAATGTCTGAATATACTGGCGACTGTACTATATTTTTCTGGTAACTTACTTCTTTGAAGCGAATGTTATCACAAGTTATGTACCTCTCCATTATTCCGCTTTATATTAAGGATTTTATAAATCCATAGATAGTTTAAATATTGCAAAATACTTGAATGTTTATTATTTGCACATTATTTGCACGTTATGTACCATAACGTCATGTAAACATAAATAGTATTCACAAAATAAATAAACCCTGGTAAAACGGGTCAACTAACAAGGTAACACTTTCTGATTTGTAGATTACCTCTACCTATGTAGATTGGTAGAGCAAAACGTCCTAAATAATTCCCCAATGGAAAATTTCTGCTAATCAAAAAAAGAGTTGTGCAAGAGATGGTGACCTTTACTCTCCCTACGCAACTGCCACAATTCAAATTTGAATATCTCCGCCAATTTTCAATTAGGATATTTTTAGGACCCTTTGGCCTACCAAACTGAATAGGTCCAGTCGTGAAACACAGGGGACATCAGAAAATGTTACCTTGCAAGTAGCGGAAAAAAATAACCAGTGAAAATACATTAGACAATAGAAGTATTTTAGAATCATTGGATTGAAACAGAATTTTTGGGTGAATGAGGCCTCTAAGACCTTCGGGGTCTTTTCCGGGTCAAGGAAGGCTCTGGGGTTATTTAAACCTTTATAACTTTTTGTTTTATGTAAAAGTAGGGTTTGATCTTGGAAGGTCATTTTGTGGTAAACGGGTCTTTTTAGGGTCACTGGAAGGTCACAGACAAAAGTACCCTATACAAAATTTGTTACATTATATTAAAGGAACGACTTTTTTGAAGGTTATTTTCCAGGTTGTTGTAGAATGATATATTTGATCTCTGACCCCCAAAAGGGTCACTTTCGGTCAATCTAAAATAAACTTGAACTGGGTCAGATATCAACAAACTTAACCCCGAATACCTCTTTAAGATATGTTAAGCAGTTCCTGAGATATAATTTATACTCGGACGGACAAACGGACGAACGGACAAAACGAAAACATAAAGTAGCTTTCGCTCCGCCTCTGCTACTTAATAAATTATTATTTATTTATTTGTGTCCTGTTTTAGAAGATTTGTGGTAAGCAATTCCTACCATATATTTGTCAGCCGGCATTTCAGCGAAAGTGTGCACGAAATCTCAGTGTTGTCTTAGGAGTGGAGCTGAAGTAAAAAATTGAGTTTTAAAATACAATTTAGCTTTGAAGTGTACTTTCAAGTAAATTTTCTAAGCACGTGCGAGTAGAGCCCCCACTCGCTTATCCAAAAGTGCGGTCTAAAAACACAATTTTCTGGGTTTCGCGATGATATTTGAGGTAGTTGTTAGATGAAAGAAAATTTTACGAAGCTACTAGAAATACAAGCAGTGATGTTACTGGGGAGAACTCCGCTACACAACGTTGAACATAATCCTAAGAAATTTGTTTCCATATTCCAAAAAGTCTCACAAAGTATGACACAAAACGTTCGGCAGTGTGATATTGTGCAACAGATGTGTGACCCAAATATTACCTTTGGACAATGGCCGTTTTTGGGATCTGAGTGAAGCATTTAAATTTTGAAAAGCTCCGTGCAAGTTCCACATGATATAATTTTTTTTATGTTATTTGACATTTGCCTTTGGCCTGGTCAGCATGATTCCTTGTGCTAGTGAGTGGAAGAGGGTGGTTTCGGCCTGTGAGTTGACTCAGAAGCTCTGAGGGAGTGAGGCAAAAAGCTTTCTGCTAGACTGTGGATGTGAGGTTGACCAACGTTGTTTAGGCAGAGGCCCAACACTGTCCTACACATACCGTTTCAAGCACACCCTCCACGACCGCAACTATCGAGGCCTCCACTCACCACTACCACACCACTCACTTTTTTGTGCGGTTGCCGAGATTCGATCTCGGCACCTACCCCAGCTAGGACAAGAGTCCTAACCCCGAGCCTTGTGTACATATTATAATTATAATCTAAATGTTTTGTAAACACTGTATTGTTCCAATAATTCGTTACTGCATGACAACATTTTCTAAAAATTTCCATAAGTTTCAATGCTAATATAAGCAAGATTCTTGGACAACATTTAAGAAATTCTACTACAACTCCTAATCAATTGTATTTTTTATCATTTAACCTTAAGAATTATTTATAAGTACAAATCTTGATTTTCAATGCAAAAATAGGCAGCATAAGCAAGCCTCAGCCGGGGTTCGCTTCGAATCCTGACTATGGTTGTAATGGGTCACTGCCTGCTTGCCCTTCACCTACATAAGATGGGTTATTCTGATTCACTAACCAGAGGATAAAAGCAGTACTATTTTTCAATACTGTGTGAAGGGCATATCAGAACTTGGCTAAGCTTCTTCGGACAAGTTACCTTGACAGAATTAGACCTTGCCAAAACCCCACTGCCTTCTCTACTTCAGTTTTCGATAAAGTCAGGTCGGTTCAAACGGGAAACGTGGAAGACTATCCCAGGAATTTAAACCATTTCTTCGTGGGAGTCCCCAAAGGTAACATTTTAGCGCATGCTTAGCGTGAGTCTCACTATCCTATTTTACGTAGAAAGCTCTCTATTATAAACATAAATAGCATAAACAATATAAGCAGTTTGTTTGCGAAATGGTTCTTACTACTTCAAATCGGTACATATGTTGGGGGGGGGGGTTAACGACGAGGGTGTCATTGGGGCTGATGATATTATTTTTTACACGTCTGCACAGATTGTCACTAACAAGACACAAGACGGGAAAAATGTTAACAAATTGAGTCTTAGGTGGAGGAGTAAATCAGCGAGTTTTATAGCAAGGAAGACTAAATAGATAATAATAAAGGTAAATAATAATAATAAAAAGCTGATAAACAAGTAATTTTTCATTGTGTTTTAGTATTACTTCTTTACGATTTTCATTCATGTTTTCATTCATAAAATTACGCTTCGTTTGTTGTATTGGACACTAGTGTATACCGAATTTTTTATCCACCAATGAAAATTTTCAAAAAAAAAAAAAAAAGTTTCACAACGTTTGAAGCAAAATTTTTTTTTGATTTCAATGCTTCGCAGCATACATACGATTCAATTTCGAAAGTGTCGATGTTCTCTTATTTTTGTTAAAAGTTGAGAAAAAGGATTGGAACTAGGGAAAAAGGTAACAAAAACTCCTTAACTAATTGCAACTCAAACCCCCGCTACTACTCTGTACACGGCTGAAGAAGCAAATAAAAAAAATTGTAACTACTTAAAATGCAGCGATGGCCAAAAGCTTCTAATGGTCTTGTACTTGAAGGATATCCTTCAATCAAGTAATGTCATGCCAAGGACTAAGGTCGAGAATATACTAGTACGCAGTAGTTAGCATTAGTCTAAACAAGAGACCAGATAGGAACAACACCAGGAAAAAATCTTAAGCCTATCTTACAGGATATGCACTTCAGCCACCCCTTAATTGGCAGTAACGCACACTTCAGCGGGTCTCCAAAGGGTCTAATCCTTGAACACGTGGGTGAAGGAAGGTATATAGGGTCTCTAACAATGGAACCTCTTGACCTAGGATTCCTCAATCTGTACCATAGTCATATAAGTTGCTACGTATTCATACTGGATCACTTTCTATGCTAATTAGAGCTGCCGACATTTATGTTTAAGCTTTTTAGAAACCTTATGGGAATGAACACGGGAAAAACTTAGTGTCAAATCCCATTACGAACCTTCGTTTTCCCCATGTTAAATTTCATAAGTTATACTAAAAAAAAAATTCAAAATTTAAAAAAATCTGAAAAATCTGGGCTCCTTATCTTTACCACATCCCTACTCTTCCTTTCATCTTGACCATCCGCTTTGCGGGAATGTCAAATAACGCTCGTTTACTTTTTTCACCATTAGGCCACAAACATCTCTTGTTACAAACCATCGGAAAAGACTAGGTGAAATAGATGCCTGACGATATATTAACCAACTGTGTTTTATATAGTAAATTAATGTTAACAAAATATGCAATTTTATCAATAAAGTTTAGTTTCAGTCAGTGAACTGGTCTTTTATTTTTCGCTTCAATAATTCCAAAACTTTTGAATTGTGCAATATTTATCAATAATACTTATACCCTGACTCTTGACAATTGCAAGAAGTTTTTTTCAAAAATTAATTAATAAATTAGTTAAAAAATAGAAGAAACGTTTAGCATTGGACGTATGAGACGTATAAACTTTACATAGATTCTATGATAATTGACCTGATAATTGACAATTGAGCATAGAGTTATAAATATCGGATTCAATTTTATTGTAGTACTAAAACTTTCAAACCAGAATTTTTACTGAACAACTTAATTTCTTAATTATGACTTAATAGGTGGCAGCAATAGGTCCACAAAGAAATATCACACTATATTTAAATATTATTTATGTAACTCAGATTTCACTTGATATTTATTATATATATATATATAAAAGCCGTGCTTAGATATGTAAGCAAAGTGAAAGTTTACATGTATTTTTGATAATTAGAGCTGAAGAGAAATGTTTTTTTTTATAAAGCATGGTAATTGAAACAGGAATACGCTTGTACGTGAGATTTCTCTCTTTTCTTCTTCAGCGTTAATTGAGCAGCCAAGGAGGGGGAACCTCCAAAGAGAGTCTGTACCAGAGAGGGGCTTCGTCTTTTATTTTAAACGTATTTTGGTAACAAACAATAAATAGTATAGGGGCAAACCCTGTTCTAGGATTGGTTTGTTTTGTATAAAATAAAACCACGTAAAAATAAATCAACGGTTTTCAAGTTGAGTGCGAGACTCAGGATCCAATATAAACCAATATAAATTTGGAGCTGGTTGTCGCTAAGACTAAACTTTAGTAAATTTTTGCTGTTAAAAATGTCTGAAGTTACATTGATTAAAATAATAGGTAATATAATTTATATTAGTTTTACATCACTGAAATTTTACTTAAGAAAACATATCATGTATCTGGGTACCAACCAGGATTTTCTCATATTATTACTACAATCAAGCATATGAAAACAGCAATTCCAACTTTTTTCATAGCGTTTTAGATTAATTAGTAATCTTGTGAAGCGAAGGTGGACAAATCAAGAAAAAAAAGTAAAGTTAAAACTTATATGCTTTGGCGAATTGTCTATAGCAAGCTTCGTACACAATGCTAGTTTAGACTTTAATGTAAGCTGCAAAAAGCACGAGTCTCACTATCCTAATTAAGAGGTAGTGAGCTCCGTCTCATAAACATACATACAAGCTGCAGAAATAAAACAAATAAACATTTAAACAAATGGTTACTTAAAAGTTAAATAGAAATGGTTGTATTGATAAACGTACTTATTGAATTATAGCTTTGATTTAGCAATATTTCCGGCTTCACAGAATTATTATATTTAACTGAATAAAATGTTTAGTCCATGTAAGTATCTTATTAAATTGTTACGACAAAAGAATTTATACCACCCTAGCAGGAAATGAAAAATGCTCATTTGCATTTTTAATCTAATACTTTATGCCTAAGAGTAGTGTGTGCTTGAACTCCAAAAGGAGATTAGTATAGTAAAATATATTAGAAAACGACGCCAGTACAAAAACTATACTATACATATTAGTTGTATAGTCTCTACTTATATTTTAATTTACGTTGCTACATGGGAACTTCCCAGGTTCTGACTTATTTTTTTGAGGACCGTTGTGTAATTTTGTCAACCATGTTTTCAGTTTATTGTCATCATTAGTGTGAAGGCTAGGCAAGGCCTTCCTTGCCTCGGCCTTAATGAAATGAAAAAGGGCACCTTGCGGCGCAGAACAATGACCTTTGAGGGTACTTTAACCCTTAATCTGAGGGTTTATTGACCCGAAAACACTAATTGCTACTGAAAGGGAACTTGACTACGGCTACGGGCCGCCTAGGGCCTAAAAACTATGAACAGGGGCCTGAAGAGCCATAACAAAAATTAAATAAACCAAAAGGGTTCATGACCCGACGAAAACAAAGAGAGCCTTAAGGGAAGGTCCT
>JAQFYP010004161.1:0-10008 GCA_034694865.1 Bilobella braunerae
ATTTATGACCACGTACTTGGACGAATTTATTCAAATACAATTAAAGTTCAAGATTCACTTTTTGAGATTTTAGACATTTTTTCCACGTAAAATTTCAAATATTACGTGTTAAATCCCATAAGGTTTTCCAGACCCATCTCAAAATCGTTTTTTCAAAATAATTTCAAAATTTATGGCCATGGAGAAAAAATAAAAATTGGGGGTCAGTTTTATGACTGGCTTAACACGTTTTCCAAGTTTCAGCATAATCTGAAGGAATCACGACGCGCGGTGTGCTTGTCAGTGGTTTTCTTTTTTGGAGTAGGGAGTAACTAGATTTCTTAATAGTAGGTTTTAATTTTTTGAAAACGTACATTGTTTGCCCATTTATTTTGTGGTTCCTTTAATGTATTCCGGGAACTTTGTTATGGATTATTAAAGCGTTAGAGTAATAGAATCTTTGACAATCAGCGAATTTTGAAACACTAATACTAAATTGCATTACACATCTAGAGTACTCCATATGGAATGAGTGGCAAACAGCACACATTATTGGTTTAGTTGTACCATTTATTATGACAAAAATGAAGTTGGAGTTTAGCGGGTGAGCAAGCTTAGTTTATTCGCTGATACTCAAAAAGGTGACATCTCTAATGTACTTAGTTACTATTCTTAAAACTATAGTGATTCTAGACGAAATGCCCAAACGTAATTTGTTTGAGTAACAATTCTTTATCCTAAAAAATTAGGTGCAATGGTAACAGTATACGCCAAGCTTTTTTATTTCTTCTAAATGCAAATAATAATAATAAGGCAAAGGAATAGACAAACAGAAACTGCAAAAGCTTTTCAGTTTAGCTTGTAAGCGTTTGTTAAAAGACATAATCTTAAATTGTTGACATAATAATAAAGTACAGGCTTACGACATTGTATCTATACTCCGTCTTTTCTAACTCAATTAACTCTGCCATACTTGCCACTGCTTGCACATTCTAACAAAACTGTTTCCTTAAATCTACGTTAAATACATTTGTGCCGTTTTCTGAGCTTTTGTGCAACTTGCATATTATCCAAATTAATTGATGCTTTGATCTAGATGAAGACAGCAAATTTATGAAGATTACAAAACCATCACTTCTTTAAGTGCCTAGCATTATTTTTATTTCTTTGATTAACACTCCTTTGTGGAGCGTAAACCCTGGTGCTTCAATATTAATTTCAAAACGCTCCGATAGGAAATTGTGGCAAAAATAATGAGTTGTAGCTAATTTTAAGCAACAAAAAGAATTACAAAAGCAAAAGACGATGTGGAGGATTTTACAGTGTGTCATATGGAGTTACTGCAATGGACCGTCTGTGGCCTAAGCGGTGTGGGTAGAAATACCCCCACCATAAATATACATACATGCGAAGACAAAATTGTAAGTACCATATTTAAATCAATTTCTTTAGAGAATATTCAATTTGTTCTTCATTAATTATATTGAAATATTTGCAAGAAACTTTTTTTTACACATTAAAGTACTTCGACAAAAGCTTGAACACGTGACTGCCACGTGATAAAAATAAGAGTAGCCAAAATTATTGTGCCAGAACATTCCTTGCCCGGTAAAGCAGAGTTGCAGTTCCGATGGTGTGTCATATATGTGTAAAAAAAAAAGTTTCCACGGCATTGGATAACGACTTTCGAGTCTTCTAACTATAGTCTAGTCGACTATAATTCTGATCCATTTGAAAATTACAATAGGTACTTCTAGAAGTAATTTCCGTCATCAATTATGTTTAATTGAAGACGTTGCTCATCGCGTATTGGTAACTACTTTGGTGGGTTGTTCTTGAGAAAGTGTTCTACATCACCGTCGTCTGCTAACAAGACAATACTCCGTTACACCTACATTCCAGTATTTTTTGAAGTATAAACGTTACCGACCATTGCTAAATACATTTCCTTTTAAGTTATACACGAAAGAATAGTGTATTGAAGACAGAAATTAAGAATACATTTTCTGCAACAACTGATAAGGCTAATGAGTAATAAATATCTTACTCAATGACTATTGGTCGAAGGGGCACTATATATATAAATATGTATTGTAAACACATTTTACAGGCTAGCCTTTAACTTGAGTTTTCAAAGCATTCAACGTTTTTTGACCACGTAGAGTTAGGATTATAAAAAAATTAATCGCGTTTGAACAAATAATTAAAACAACTTAAATCCAGGTCTAACAAACGCCTAAACACACGAAATACTTCCAAGTGTTGCGGAAACCATAAAATTAATTTAGGGCAGATATACTATGTTTTTAAAGAAGGCATAGGAGAAGCTAAGGGCATATACAAAATAAGTTGAAAACTGCTGACCGAAATTTAACGTTTCAAATCATTGAAAGTTACTAGTTTTGCCAAAAATCAATATTTGTACTGGTCATTCTAAACGTTAATGAAAATGTATCCTGACACTTGAAACAAGAAAATGAGATAACAACTAACAAGGCAAATTCATCATAGTAGACATATTTTATCGTATTATCCTGAACCTAACAAAGAATTCAAGTCACACTTTAATGGCATGAAAGCAACCTTGGTACAAGTTGCTATGCTTCAAGCAGAAGTCAAAAGCAACTTTGTGCTCTCATATTGAGATACTTTAAGAAAAACGTTTCGATCGTGTTTATTTAAATGAACAGCATATACGACAAAACACATACAACCACTTCTAGCAAAATGTAGCTGCAAAGATTCAAGCAAGCGCAAAGTAAATATTTCTCCTCAATGAAGTTTAAAATTTGCTTTTGAGACTCCACTTGCAAAAAATTAAAACAACTTGCAGGTTGTTCTCATTGCAGTCACTTTTAATCGTTAGGTTCTACCGGTCAACATGCATAAACTTTTGCATTAAGACTAAAATAGTTTTCAAAATATCTGCCATTTCCTTGGAGTTATATAAATTAGGGTGCAAATGGTCTCGTATTTGCGTTCAGAGACTTATATCAAGACCTTATTTGACTCAACAAATGGTCTTGTAGATGCATCTTTTCAAAGTTTTTTCTACTCGTTGAATACTTAATCAAAAGCATAATCATGTTGCATCCTGTGATACAATAGTTCTAAATTAAAAATTTCAGTTAAAGTTAAAAAGTTCTACACTTTTTTTAACTAACTTTGCTATCAGAAGTGCTTTCTTTCAACTAATGTACTCTAGTGACTTGTACAGAAGTTGTGCACTTTAGCACGAGTAATTTTTGATTTACCCATTCAATTTTATTATTATTAATAAAACCTATATTACAACTGATGGGCTTAAGGCACCATCCTAAATGGGTATCCAAAGCGGGTGATAATCAAAAAAACCTATCATCATGACTTACAGAAGAAATAATTGGGAGCAAATCTGCGAAAAATTGCTTTACTAATTATTTAGGACTTCGAACACGAAAATAGTGAAAAAGGAATTGATACATTTGTATAAAAGACACACATATGCAATTTAGCCAGAAGTTGAGCAGCAAATCTTTACCGGTGCAAATTTACAAACACAAAGTGCACTATTATCTATGAAATTTAACTAATAAGTAGTAGGCAAGGCCTGCAACTCTCAGAAAAATCCCAAATTTGGCCAAAACACTTGTTTTAGTGAATAATGGAATGCCAATTTTTAATTTTTTTCTATAGTCACAATTGCGCGCGAAATTCAAAAGAATTGATTTTCAACACTTGTATTGAAAAGCTTATGGGAATTTACCCACGATTTCTCGAGTTTCATGTGGTCCCCTTTGCCATTCTCTTAATTTGCTTCACAAAACTTGAAATCGTACTATTTGCTGCAAACATTACCTCTCAATCCCAAACATGCTTGCTTGGAAAATGAGTAGAAAACATAAAACAATTACAATCCGGATTTTTGGTAAAATTATAGTTAAAATATGTTGAAGTTTTATGCAATTTGACTTTTTGACATTTACATCAAAATTGAGATGTAATTTATGTTTCAATTTTCAAATAAAAATTTTTGATGCAATTAGGGTGTTTGATATGTGCATAAAAATTTCCATGAAATTTGGGTTTTCTATAATGTTAGGTGAAGCAAATTTTGGAAATCGAGAAGGGAGGACCATATGAAACTCGAGAAATCGCGGGTAAATTCCCGTAACCTTTTCATACAAGTGTTGAAAATCTATTTCTTTTTAATTTCGCGCGCAACTGTGACCATAGAAAAAAAAATTGCATTCTATTATTCACTAAAACAAGTGTTTTGGCCAAATTTGGGATTTTTCTGAGAGTTACGGGTCTTGCCTACTACTTGTATGCAAGAAATTTAATTCCTGGCAACTTTGGATCATTTTACATCCGTGAGCGCCATTTTTGACTAACTCATTTTTTGTGAAAATTTAGTAAGCCGCAACTTATACCGCAACTTAGGACTATTTAATTTATACTTACTAATTATAATACTTACAAATAAACATCATTCAAGAAACTTTCTGATTTTTTAAACAGATTTCCTCCCATGCAAGCGTTGGATATGTTCACAGACAAATTGATAGCGATAAATAAGGTTGGTACAAGTTTGTGCTATAAATCCAATGTATTTTCAGTGCATGGCTGCATCGCGTTATCGACAGCATCTTCGTCACGACGGACAATTTTTGAACTACTAAAAATCAAATAATATCGACCATTAAACAATTGTAACGACCGCAAAGATAGAGACTGAGAAATCACGTGTACTTGATATGAATGCTTTTAATTTATAGTTTAACAAAAAAGTTATCGTTTGGTAGTTACATGTATACGAGTACAACTCC
Source organism: Bilobella braunerae (assembly GCA_034694865.1). Lineage (NCBI taxonomy): Eukaryota > Metazoa > Arthropoda > Collembola > Poduromorpha > Neanuridae > Bilobella > Bilobella braunerae. The sequence goes on from JAQFYP010004161.1 coordinate 4,788, forward strand.
AAAAACTACCAGTTTTCGCGGGTCATTAATGGTTCCTGGAATAAGTGAACAGAACCCGGCAATAGATCAATTGTCTATGTGTAGAAATTGGAATTCAAACCGTTGCATATGGAACTCACAGTTACTGTAGTTTTGTTTGGATCGTTGGCAAAAAATTCTCGCCTTCAGTTTAGTCCATACAAAAGCAGTCTAAAAGAACAAAATATATTAAATTAAAAAACGCCACTTTCTAACTTCAAATTTTAAATAAGAAAAATAGCTTTAATGTCGAATGTATGTTTTCAGAAATTATTAAAAAAAATTGGTTTACAATTATTTCCGGTTAGGTTATGGTATATGGTAAAGTGTAAAGCAAAACAATGCTTCATTTGACGTGAATAATTGTGTGTTATGTGATACGTAACACACAATGTGAAACAGAGTAAGCTTTATTGTGTATGTACTCAAGTCATTAATTTGTGTTTGAGGGAGAATAATTGATGAAAAAAAAACCATTTCCGTGTTGACTGTCAATTTGTTCCAGACATTTATGTTTGCACTGATGACGAACATTCCATCGAGCATTTCCTGTCAAATCCGATGGGGAATGTATGGAGTGTGTAGAATATTACTGGAATACCTCTCCCCAACCACCCGGAGCGAGTTCCGCCTGACATCTACCGTATCGGGTCAATTCTGTAAGGGTAAAAAACCAACATATAGCCGGATCAGTAAGTGAGGATCAGGCTTTAGTGGTTATTTACCCAGGTTGCAAGCAGGTATAATGCATGTAAACATGTCTACAATATATGCAATTATCACAAAATAAATAAATATATCAACTAGTTATAATAAAAATAAACAGCCTACTACATTTATAGTTTTGCCACATTAACCATACTAAACAGATTGACACTGTAAACAAATTATAAACATAGTATAAACAAGAAACAATTTGAAAAGTGTAAACAAAGTATAAACATGGTATATAAAAAGTGTAAACAAAGCATCAACTAATTGTAAACAAAGAATAAGAATATGAAATGTATAAACAATCTAACAAGGGAACTTTTCCAACTGCCGCGCGGGTTTTAATATGTCACCTATACCGAACTTTGGTTCAAGTTCCCAAACTTACAGTTCTGTATAAAACTGCTTGTAAGATTCATAAACCGATGTTCTAGAAATCTTTGAACAATTTTTTTTTTCATACTGTCCCCCCTTCAAAACTTTGATTTTCATGGCTAAATCTCCATAAGGGTTTCCAGAAATTGAAATTTAGTGATCTTTACTTGTTAGGCCCACAGTAGGCTTTTTTTGGCAAATTAATACTTTTTGCATTAGCTGGTTATTTGGAACCAGTGTAATAGTTTTACGCAAAAGTCTAGCCTAAGGTTAACCTAACTATAAACTAAACCCTATGAAAATATTTTTTTTTCAAAGTTTTGTAGAAAATCGGTTCATAAATTTTACATGCGGTTTTATCCAAAAATATTAGTTTGGGAACATAAACTAAAGTTTAGCATACATGACCTATATCCAAACACGTGCCGCACTTGGAAAAGTTACCTTGTAAGAAGAAAGTGCCAATCAAACAAAGTTACTCATTGTGAACAGTTTGTTACCGTAAAAGGTATAAACAATGTATGAACAAAGTATTAACATAATATAAACAAAGTGTAAACAAATCATAAACAATTGTAAACTATGAACGATGAAACAAAGTGAAAACAAAATTAGAGGTATAATTAATTTATAAACAATGTATTAACAAAGTGTCATCTAAATTTAACAGTTTCATACTATAAATACAATAAAAATCCTAAACGGTTAAATGTTTCTAAAACTATTCAATTGGTAAGTGTGTTAGAACAGCAGCCTTGGTTTTATATCCATTTCTTATGAGTATGGCCCCATTTTAAATCGAAAGGACGCTCTTTATCACATGATGAACATCGTAATAGAAAGGTGGAAGATGGGATAAAAAAAAGAGGGAAAATGCTCCGTTTATATTTCAAAACACCGCTATTACGCGGCATCTTTAGCCTACAAAATAGTAAGTAACGTCAGTCATTTTGAACCATTTTCTACGGGAGTAATTCCAAACTTCCGGAAGATGGCGGTACTATGCTATTTTTGCGGATTTTTTGTTTAAAAATACTTCATCATATAATGAACATAGTACCAGAAACATTAAGTCTCTTCTATTTTACGGGTATGAGGTTTGGAGCGTGCGTTATTTAGAAAACATAAAAACTTTTTTTTAGACAAGCATTAGACGTGAGTCATGACATTCACAGGAAGATAATAAGGCAATAATTAAGAAGAGTTAGTTTAAAATATAATTTATTAAAACATTTTGTCTCCGTCCCCCAAGTTGTTTAAAAATGGCAAACACTCGTTATTCTAAAATGATAAATAAAATGATAAATAATGTGAGGTACTATTTACCGCCCCACTGAAATAACGCAAAATCTCCACGAATTAGATAATTTCAAGCATTTTTGAGAAAATTTTCTACTTTGAAAATTATTCACTTACCGCCCAAAGAACTCAGTACACATTTCACGACACCACTGTGTCATCTGCCCATAAACCCTGGCCATTCCCCGTCGAACAAGGCTCGCAGACGAGAGAAGAACAGCGCCAAATAGACGATTGCCATATTGCTCCGTTCGACATTGGAGAGTGGGTGAATTTTGAAACAAAATGGGAGGATCGAAATTCGTTGTCTTGGGCACGCCGACGAGGCCCTTATGCCGTGGAAGCCATTCTCGCCGATGGAAGACTCAAAATTTGAAACGTAGTGCCGCACATGTTTCCTAAACCAGCAGCCATTGCAGCACACCCCGCCGACCTACGGGCTCATATCTCTATGCCAACTGACAATTCGGACCCTTCACTACCGGTCCATCCTCCTTCAAGACGTTTCACAAAATCTCCACCTCAGATCACAAGCCGTCTAACGTCGACTAAAGCTCCGCAGCATAGCTCTAGCTCAGAAGAAGCAGATCAAACTAAATCAACGACGGAGTCGGAGGACTCTGAAACGGACGTGGAAGAGAAACGTCGAACCCTGCAAACTCGAATCTCGACTAGAGAAGGGACCAGAGGACCGAGGAGAACCGATGCCCAGCGCTTAGTCGACCAAAACCATGATTTCGTATAGTTCCGGAATTTGCCGACTACGAGGACCAGAAAGTCGACTCGACACTTGGAAGCGCTGTCGAAATCCCGACGTACCGTTGGAAGACGTTGACCCTTGATGCCGATTCGGACGACTGTAGCCGTGAGCCGTTGCAGTTCCCCTCATGTCCCCTCCCCGAAGACGCCGCCGCCATGGAGAGCCGTGAACCTGAGAGGCCAGGTTCAATTCACGATGAGGCCTTGTCACGCCCAAGAATTCATCGACCCCTTGGACGCGACATCAGTAGGTTACGTAGTTATTAGTTCACATTTATGCAGTCATGTGTCTGGATAGGTTGTAGTCTTATCAGTTCTGTTTCCCTGTTAGAGGTCATTCGTTTGTTTGACTGTATGTGAGCACTGCCTATAAATAGGAGTGCTCGTGTAGTTATTGGGGGCTCAGCCTGTCTTTGGTCAGTCGACCTTTCCCTCACTCCGTCACCCTGTCCCAGTCTAGTCGACCTGTCATTGACCTTTGTTCACATTTGTTATTGTTGTACAAATAAACGATTATTTGTACACTTGATCTCGTGGATCACTCTACCGTTGAGCTACACCGCCCCCTCATTGCCCTTCAGTCCCCCAGTTGCTACATCACCAGTAGCCCGTGACAATATTTTTCACTCAGTCGTCTGCTCAATAGCGACAGTGTATGATTTCCTGTAGAGGTACCAACATCTCTTTCCAAACTTTGTAGTAAAAACTTACGGAATGCATCATTTTAATTCAATGGCATTGCTGACTCTAGTTTTGTGCTATCGTCAACAAGTCGTAGATTTTTTGTCATTGTTAGCTTAACTTAGCTTATTGAAAGTCTTTTAAGGTAAAGGTTGTATAATAGTAGTAGTACTTTAACTTTTTAGAGTATGGCATACTTAAAAGTTTTTGTTTTGGTAAATGACGAGTTGAGTTGTGATTTGCATTAGGTAACCAGGGTTACATTCAGGCTTCAGAGGGGTAAAAAAAATGGAGTTGAGTTAAAAGTTAAGTTAAAATTAAATTTAAAATTACAGTAAATGTTAGAAAACTAAATTATTACTATATCGACAAATTTTATTAAACGTGCAAAGCTTATATTGAATTTGTTGCTTTGTAGCAAACAATTTTTTAATACTGCCAGAGCCGGATAACGGAATCAATGGTACAATTAGAGTACCGCAACGCGGCAACAAAATCATCACTTCTGTTGTTCCAGTGAATACTACTGTATCATGGGTTAACGAGAACAATGAAAATGTATCAAACCACTATTCTTTGTACGAATAATTGCCGTGAAGATCAAAGCATAAACTTAAATTTTGGTACCATTTTAATTGTTCTAATTTTCATTAAGAATTACTATCTAACAACGGGGTTACGAAAAATTACGTGTCGATAATTTTGCGCAACATCTCTATTTCAAACGATGGATATTACAGGTAATGCTAAATTAAATTGTTGAATTTGGATAATCAAAATATTTCCGTATGCCAATAATGAACAAAATGGCGCAAGCAGATGTATTGCCAATAAAGGAGAATCTCATGAGACAGCAGTTGGATATTACTTGCGGACTTACAGTAAGTGGTAAATGCAAGAAAATGTTTTATTGCTAATTTTGTCACTTTTTTTTAGAACCATTGAAGACTGATTATTCAAACCACAAGTACGGTATTTGACGGAGGCATAATAAATTTCCTTGTGAAGTGGGACTGTTTTACAATATCCTAATATTGTACATTTTAATTTTACTCTACACAAGGACAAGAGTTCCAGTTTAATTATATTACCTATTAGAAAATTTTTTAGTGAAAATCTTTATTTTTTTTTTTTGCTTTTTGACATTTGACATGGCCTGGTCAACGTGCTTTCGCTTGTGCTAAGTAAGTGGGGGAGGGTGGTCTCGGCCTGTGAATTGACTTGAAAGTTCCGAGGATTGAGGCTGAAAGCTTTCTGCTGAACAGAGAACGTGGGGTTGACCACCGAGGAGACTCTACTTAGGCAGAGGCTGATCCCTGTTTTTCGCATACCGGCTCAAGCACACCCTCTACGACCGCAACTGTCGAGGCTTCCACTC
>JAQFYP010004162.1:0-10007 GCA_034694865.1 Bilobella braunerae
CTCTTGATTTTTCTGGTCATGACATAATTCTGGTTTTGAATCTGTCTAAAAAATTTGACAAAATTTTTGACTTTCTCCTCTCAAACTCCTCCCTTGCATACCAATGAGTGATTTTAAATTTTGAGGGGAAAGTGGAGCCATTATGCCAAGTTTGGTCCAAAGAGCGGAGATTTAATGAAATGAGAATTTCCTTTTAATTCCGTGATGAATGATGGAAATTATAAATGATGCCGTGGGGAATCGTCAACGTCTTGGCTTTTCCTCCTCACACGTTCACAAATACCAGGAAATTATTCTATTCAGGCTTCGCCTCCCACTGATCCAAACGTCACTTACCGAGAAGTGATGAATGGAAGGAGGCAAAGATGGAGAAAGTAAGGACTTTCTCTCGCCAAGAAAACTTGATTTTGAATTACACACAATTTGGCAGTTCCAAGTTTGCCTCCTCCTTTGCTAATACCACTTATGTCTCCGCACGCTTATTACCAAGTTGCAAATAGAAAGCATACTTTCTCCTAGACTTTCTCCGAGAGAAACCAGGAAATGTTACTAGAGCTACAAATTGCCTCTGGAATTTTGTCACCTCCGGACCAATTTATGGAGGTTGGAAGTGCTGAAAAGATGCTAATTTTCGGGTGAAAGTGAGTATACGGAATCATCTGAATACACCTTGAATTTGTATAGGTTTGATTAAGAGTGGCAGATGGAGATGATGAAAGGTGTGGCCCAGCGGCTCAGATGCAATAAACTCCCGCATCTCTCCAGTGCACGATTGACTTATGGCGGAAAAACTTATGAAAATAGGAGAAAGAGAAAGGTGAAAGCATTGAGAGCATCAGAGAGATCCAGCAGAACTTTCCCTGTGAAAACCGTCTGAAATGAATGCTCAAGCAAATCAAGTGTTTTTATGAGTCTCTAGAGACGGTCCTGAAGAGCTGGATCTTCCTCTGTTCTAAAAAAAAAACGCTAAGGCTCCAAAATTCAAACACAGGCTTTCTTCATTTCTCAGAAACAGTTGCAACTTTCTCCTCCTCGTCGTTTGATCTGTTTTTGGGAAGAGAAAGAATAGAAATAAAAACGAAACAAGGAAGAAAGCCTCTTTTTCTCTGCCTTCTTGCTTTCTTGAACCCTTTTCCTTACACTACAGCAGCATCCCTGGTCCATCCATCTTCCTAATCGCCCCAGAAGTCTCCATCCGTAAACTCCACCAAGCAATCTTGCGTTCTGGTCAACTGAGTTGTCGGCTTAGTCACGAAATACGTCTTTCCCCTCCACTACACCCCTTCCACTTTCTTTCAATTTGAATTAATTTTTTTTAAAAAAGGACTTAGTGTCCCTACCAATTGGGATTAATGGTCCTCTCTCTGCCGTCCACCAAGAGCCCACCATAACTTAAAAAAAATTCAAACTGGAAGAGAAGAGCCTAATTTTAAGTACATTTTCCAGTCTGCCTGCTAAATACTTCTGGCATTCCGAAAAGAGCTTTTGCAAAGTTAAGCTCGTCCAGATTTGAAAGACTTTCTCTTTTCCCTCAACAGTTGCTTTCCTCACTCCGCGACGGCGGCTACGCAGCTATTATTTTTGTTTGAATTTCGAACAGTTGGGAAATGTAGAGAGACGGATTTCGGGGTCCCATTTTCCAGATTGGATTTTCCATGCAGATGAACCCAATGAGTGGAGAAGCTTTCCCTTTGAAATTCCCTTTCTTATCTGTGGGATGATGCGGAGATGCGTTTGGGGATCTTCTTTCACCATCCAGAACATCCAGAATCATGTTCACAGAGAAAGGAAGAGCCCACATGAAAGAAAGGGAGTAGGAGAAAGGCGAGGAGAAAGTAGTGGGAGAAGTAGCAGGGAAATTGTTGTAATCCTATTCTTGTTATTTGCATGGCCTTCTGACAAATGAAAAGGGATTCAGAGCGCTGCGTGCCCTTGCTTTAACAACGTATCCTTCACGAAAAATCTCCAGAGCCCTGCCTCTCAAGTATGTTAGAAGGATTGGATTTTTTTTTTTTTTTTTTAGATTTTTTGATACAGAGACAATTCCCAAAAGAATCGCTATCTCATCTTCAATTTCCAATTCTAAGATGTGTTTTTAATCAAAAGAGAAAGTTGACACGAGACAAGCAAAAGTCATTTCCTTAGAGGTGAGGGAGAGGAGAAAATTAAGTTTATTTCTTTACCCCCAAGGCTTGCTTGATTTTTGGGGAAGAAAAATAAGAATAATAATTATGCCTAATGTTTGTGTGGAGGAAAGAATTTGGAAGAAAATGGAGAAAGTTACTTTGTGAAAGTGGAAATAGTGGAGAAGGGGGTCATTAATATTCAGAACTCCTTGAAGGAAGGCTAGAAAGCCAAAAAAAGAGAAAGTTTTTTTTTATTTTTAGAAAAGCGAAGCAGGAAAGGAGAGGAGGACAGCGGTTAAAATTCCATGCGGCAAGTCTCCGACTTTCAAAAGAATATCAAGATTGATATTCATTGCTTTCGCCCACTTTCTAGCCGAAGAAGAGGGCCCTTACTAAGGGATCTCTGTTACAAAGTCGGCAACTTTCTCCTTCAGGACTAGCCTCAACCAGAACCACCGTCCATGCCTCCTTAAAAAGAACTTCATTTCCCCTTGACTAGGAGTCAACCCTCCTTTCTCTTCATTTTCTATCCATTTTCTCCGCCACTTTCTCCTTCATTTTTTTAAATTTCAGGATCAGGAGATTCTCCACGCAGAGACTTTTTTGACAAACTTTTTTTTTCTGAACAACACAACTAATTTTATCCTCCGCCAAAGTGGATAAAATATTTCCAAAAAAGACGACAAGAGATTTTGAATCTGGGCCACAGGAGACTTCATTTCTTTGGGCATCTCCATAACCTAATAGTTATTAATGGACGAATCCCAAGAGCGAGTACTAGTGGAATAAAAATGAATTATGTTCTGTGCTTTTAAGTATACAGCAGGAGCTCTTTTTCCAAGTCAACTTTCTCCAAACTTTCTCCGCAGCAAAACGATTCCGTATTGTGAAAAAAAAATCCAACTTTTCAAAAGTTTATAACGCTACAAGCGGGCAGATCTTGAGCCCTTTTACTTTAATTTGTTCCAGCTTTCTCCTCGAGTCATTCTCCTTCCCAGTCCTCCCTAATCCAAATTCTATTCTGCAGCATTTTCTAGTGAAAGTGGGAAAATAACATTTTATAATGATGAGGACTTGGACGTTTTTTGGAAGTGATGATGAGAGAGCGGTGGCGGAGAAAGCGGGACGGGGAAATGGCTATGCGGATGTTTAGAGGATGCGAAAAATTCATCAATAGTAAAAGATGAGGAAAAGGCTCTTGTTGGTCTTCTGCCAAGGCCTAAGCAAAGTAAAGCATCTACTTTCACTGTACGCTGGAAAAGGAGCGGAGGATGTAAAAGTCGATTTTCTGACTCTTTCGGGAGTAAAACGTCGACAGAATGAGAAACATTTCCAGCCACGACCCGCTCGGCACGCAACAGCAAAACGCTGAAATGAGAAACGCTTCAGTCACCATAAAATAGTAGAAGCGCTAAACGACTCCTGTGCTTTTTGGCTTGATGCGGCAGTTGGAAGGGAAATGGAGGAGTACCTGGCTGGAGAAAGCGCTACTTTCTCCTTCCGTTGTGTTATGGAGTCTCATCCAAAACGGAAATTGTTGGGATGTGCTCCATTTGTCAGACAGGATGATGGAGGACGTGAACTAATAAGCGGCAGGAATAAATTAGGTTCCTAAGCTCAGGGAGATCATGATTGGCTCTGAGGTTAAGATACGCCGTCAATGCACTACCAGCGTAAAAAAAGACGGGGAGATCAGGAGGGAATGGGGATATGATTGGAGAAAGTTAATTTTCCTGGCTACAAGGACTCTGGGGAAAGCGATGAAAGGAAAGAAGCCCTGTCTCACTTTATTGGATCTACTAGCCTCCTTTCTCTTTCCCTCCTTTCTCCCATGGAATTTCAAAATCATTTCCTTTGACTAATCCCAAAACTCCAGCTCCTTCCAGCAGAGTGCTGACAACTACACATTTTGAGGACAGTTTTGTCTTTGAACATCTCATAATTAGGCCTCTACTGGAAAGTCATCTGAGCCCATCAGAGGCCCGGCTGCGATGAAAGAAAGTTCGCGGGAGAAAGTGAGCAGCGCTAGAGAAAGCAAATTCTAGCAGAACTAGCCAGCACAAAAAAAAATTGGTGGGCATAAAGTGAAATTGAAAAGATGGGAAAGTGAAAATATGTTGGGAGAGGCGTGTACTTGGAGCTCTGAATTTGGTTTGAATTTCGTTTTGTATGCATCTCCCTTCCCTGGAGGCCCTGCGTAAAGGCTCCTTTTGAAGGGAGGTTCCCTTGAGAAGGGATCTATTTCCCATGCAGGGCCACCCACACTTCACTTTCTCCAAGTCACGCTTTTTACTAGCCACGTTCTCAATTCCTGGCACTCGAGTCAAAGGATATTCAGCTAATAAAATAGAATCAAATGGAACAGAATTAGAAAATTCCAGACCCACTTTCTCAGCTTTCACTTTCTTCTCCCGAAGAACAAAAGGATCTGATACAAAAAGATCACAAATTCCGACTTACTGGTTTTATGGGTTATGCTCCATGAACATAAAAGGAAGGAGTCAAAGATTGAAAATTTTATGGCTTATGACGGAAGACGTGTTTCTTTCTTGGCCTCAACCCCTTCTGGCGCTTATAGTTTTTTACACACTTCGTCCCATGCTTTCGACAATTTACGCGACACGCAAGTCAAGGTAAATCTACAGCATTCTTCTACGGGACTACTTCAGACTTGCTTTAGATAATGTACCAATAATTTGTTTTTTTAAATATAAATTATCCTTGTTTCCAAAAAACAAGCCTGTCACTATGTGTTTTAGATGCCAAACAAGCCCGTCACTATTTGTTTTAGAAGCCAAACAAGCCTGATTTACAACAAGAGAACTTGATTTACCGAAAATTTGAAATTGAAATCTTCCTGTCGTAGAACAGGCTTGTTTGGCTTTTAAATTTAAAATAATTAAAAATTGAAATCAGGTACTACAAAAATTCTTCGAATTTCATTGAGCTTATAAGAGAAAGTTACGGAAATTAACTCAAAATAATTACTCAAATTTACTGAAATTAGTTTAGCTTACTGATTCTGGACAATTTGAATGCATCTGCAGTGTTGATGACGTCGACGTATGCTGTAAGCGCAAATCGTCGCTCTTCCGTATGATGAAGCATGAGAGCATACTTGAAGGCTGTTTGGACTTGAGTCGATCCTTGTTCAAATATTGCACCTAAGACAAGAAAAGAGAAAACAGAAAAGAAAAATTGAGGGCATTTAGGTTCAAATCGTTTTCTGTGTGCTTTGGAGATGAAAGCAGCCTCCTTATCCCATCCTTACAGGCAAAAGTGCTAGGGCTTTTGTTTAGGGATAAACATTAACAACGTGTTTCCAGCCCTTTCTTTTACCGTAACTTTCTTTTCGTTCCCTCCCATACATACTAAGGCTGAGATTGGCTCGGGAGAAAGTGGAGAAAGCTAGAGACTCTCAAAGTACTCACTTTAGTGCCTTCTAGGCTTTTCTCCTCCAAAAATTTGCAAAATCATTTCTCACCCGTCATAATTTAAACCCCATTTTCCAGTCCCTCACTAAATATGCCTTGATTTAAGGAGCTAATGGCTCAATTAACAAAAGATTTAGCACCTTTCCCTCGGGCTATCCAATTTGAAAAAGCGTTTCTTTTGCTCATGCGTAAATGATTTTCCCTCAAAACAGAAACATTTTATTGGATTGATAACAACATATATGCTAATGAGCTCCTTGTCCTTATCACATCCCTACTCTTCCTTTCATGCTGACCATCCACTCTGCAGGAATGTCAAAGAACGCTCCTTTCCATTTTCAAAACAGAAACTGAAGTTACATTATTTATACGGCGCAATCTTTTAAAGCCGATTAGTATGTTGCTTTCCTTTTTAGCTCGGCTGACTCCCGGTGAAAGCGGTGAAAGGAGAGGTGCGACTTTAATTTGAAAAGTGAGACTCGAAAACTTTCTCCTCCACTAAAATAGCTTTGACTGCTTTCACTGCCTCTGACTTTTGGCTTGTAGCTCGAGCTCTAAGGCTTCAAGTCCCCCCAAAAAAGCCCTTAAACGAATGATAAACGAGTTTGTTTAAGACGGCGACGCTTCGGCTTGAGGAAGATGAAATATGACTCCAGCCGCCAATGACTGCGCACTAAACCAATCCTGACTGATTATTCTTTTCAACTGTATGGAAGCGGGAAATGAGCTGATTTAATGTGTGAGTAGTTGGAGAGCTTTTAGCACGGCCTTTCCCTTCGCTTTCACTTCAACTGACAACACAAAATGATCACACTCAATAGAATCCCCTTCTTAAAACCCCAAGGACCCGCTGCCAAGGGCTTCCCTCATCTTCCAGCATCAAGTCAAAAGTCATAATAGTGATAAATTATCCACGTCAGACAGACTTTACAGCCCTTTCACTGACTTTCTCTCCAGGGCGGGCCAACCCACAAACTCAAAAAAGTGCCAAGAGCTCTCACACTCAACTTTCTCCATAGGAAGTTATATGACATTGATTATAAATTTCACGTCCCTCGATTTTTCCCCATTTATTTCCATTTTAAAATTTTCAACTTTCTCTTTTTCAATTTTTTTTATTTTTTCAAAACCTTACCCAGTGGTATTTTTTCAGCGGAATGCGTCTGAAGTATAAGGAGCGGTATCGTGAGGCAGCGGAAGATGACGAGGAGGCTGGGCGCAAAGGGACGTAGATGATGCATGTGGCCTCAATTCTAGTCACAGAAATTGGGTCAAACGCATACGGAACGCCAGCTAAAAAATTTTAAGCATTTTTTTTTGTTTGTTTTAGCATTTGGCAAATAGCGTTTTGACTTTTTCAGTTTACAAATCCTTCCGTAGGGTGATGGATGCGACTTGAAGTGGTTGATTCTTCATTTTGTTTGACTCTGAGTGGTGAAAGTAATTGTTCATGGGGAGTGATTTGGTGAAAGTTAATTCGAGTGTGTGGAGAGAGTTCGCAGCAGATTGATTGACAGGGAACGGCGAGAGACGGGGAAAGTTTCTTGTTGGCCAACGCTGCTGCTCCACGGTGTTTCGGATATTGTTCCAGGAAAACGAACAACTGCAACAGGTAAGAAAGGGTCTTTTCCTAGACGCTTTCCCAAGGAACAATTCAGAGGTACGATCATTCCAGGACGGTCATTAGCGCTTGTCACTGAAACAGGAGGCTGATGATTAAGGTTGTTTTGGTTATTGTTCTGACGACTGAATAGTGGTGGAGCGGGTGGAGCTGGTGCTGGATGTGGTATGATCTGGAGAAAGTTCGGTGTAAAACTGACTGGAGGATTTGAGCTGGAAGGCTGCTGGAAGATCTGGAATGTGGTTCTCCAGTTCTGAAATTTTGTTCGTCTGAGAGTCATTTAGAAGGAGGAGAGTGAAAGCACTTTCAAGACGCCTGTCATATGCCACTTTCATCTCCCTTTGCTTTCTCCTAGTTCTAGACGATGCCCTATTATCATGCAATGTTGGGCTTATGGGGGCAATTTCCCACGAAAGAAAAATCGTTTTAGGATGATGACCCTATATTTTCAAGATCATATGCAATTGCCGTCGAGTGGTTGTGATTTGAGCTGATTAACTTACCAGAAGTTGGCTATAATCATTCGAAAGCGAATTGACAATCAGCGCAATTGGCAATCTGCGATTTTGTCACAGAAAAACGTTTGCTGTAATTGTAAATTGTATTTGAACCCATTTCATATTTAGAAAAATGAATTTGATTCTAAAAAAAAATAGTTACCTCGTGAACTTTTCAAAACTAGAGCTAATGAATTACTTGTAATTTGCTCAAACGGCATCCAACCATATCCTAGGAAATAATTTTGCCTTGAGTTTTGGAAATGTAACCATAGTTAGCTCTGTTTGAAACATTTTGTTTTGATTTTGTTAGTGCTAAAATTTCAGTGATTGAAAATTTTCAAAATAGCTTTCGTTGAAAAAAAAAACAGAAAAAAAGTCATCATCAAGCCTTGCAAATCGCTTGTAGTGTGGTATGGTTTATGGTATGAATATGCGTTGAGTGAAGTTTTCATTTACTTGAACAGGTATTCAAGCGTTTTGATGGCACAACCGGGAGGTATATTATCAAGAAAACCAAGCGTTGGCTTCAGCGTTAAGGAGTCTCGAAGCGAAAGTGTACACAGCTCTACAGATGCACAAGATGATTCTTCCGATGAGGATGAGGATATCCTCAAAAAACTACCGAAGCGATTACGGGCAGTTGATTCAAATGCAATTCCTAGACATCAGTGGGTCACGAAATTAAAAAAAAATCTTTATGTAAACTTGGTGAATACATGGCTTTCGTCCTCTATTTCCAGTGAAACTCGTGACATCGGAACATTGGCTGTACTGTCACTTCTAGTTTGCAAATGTATGAAAATGATTTGGCGACACAAAATTCTAGTGTCGCTGGAACTCGCGTGTCCAATCATCGGAGTAGTGATTTTGGCAATTTACACTACGACACTGGATTTGGACAACGATCCCAAGCCAATCATATACACGCCCTTCGGCTACGACCCTGTCAACTTGAAGATGTGGTAATACTAAAATATTGTCTAAATTTGTTTTTTAAAAAGTGATCAGATTTTGCTAGAGACTCATTAATTCAATTATTAATTGCGCATAAACTATTTATTAATATAAATAATTTCTATTCACAAAGTTCAGTAATCCATGTCGTTGGAAATGGTCCATTTGCGGAGGATATTGTTACCGAGTTACGCGCAGATCCCCAGGATATTTTTCACATTGCATATTCTTGTACGATCCTAACTGCCAATTAAATTTACAAAATTGCGATTTATTATATAAAATCTCATTGTACATTAGATAGGACACAAATTGACTTTGAAAATCGACTGCACGATGGAAGTCTATGTGCAGCAGTGATTTTCAAAAATCTTCCAAATGACAAATCCGCTGGACTTCCTCTAGAAATTGAAGTTAGTTTTTTCTAAAGATTCCTGTTAAAATAGAATTTTTAAAAATTAAAAAAAAAAATTTAAGTATGAACTGCGCCTGCCTGCTGTCCCAAAATTTAGACTGCCACATCCAATCACAGGGGTGTCAAGGCCACTTCCGGTGGTGTCGACATGGGAAACGAATCGAGTGTACCCTTCTGGAATTAAGGTGGGACCACGCAACCGCTATGACAATACCGGTGGGGTGCCAGGTAGTGAAAAAAACCGATTTTGATTTTTAGATTATTTTTTAAATTTGATTTTGCAGAATTTTAAATTTTTTAAAAAATCCAGGCTACTACACCGAAGGCTTCTTATTTCTCCAGCACAAAGTCGACTGCATTCTCCTGCGCCTCATCTACCAGCGCCTCCCTGCGAACGGTCGCTTACCCCGTGACGTTTGCAACGACCTACATGTTTTTCCCCACTTTCAGCGATTTCCGTACCCTCCGTATCAACATGTCAATCTTCAAGCGATTGTCGCCAAATGGCTTCCATTTGTTCTCGTTCTGTCATACATTATGCTATTCGCCGTTAATACTTGGCTCCTCGTTCGAGAAAAGGAAATTGGAATGAAGGTAAATGAACGGAAAATCTCGGAAAATAGCGCAGCATTTCTGATTTTTTTTTGGACGCGAAGGGCTTCCTGGAGTACTTCAATGTGACACCGTGGAAGCAGTGGCTGTCATGGATATTGTACAGAACGGCGCTACATGCCATTGCCCTCATTCCAGTCGTCTTTATTCTCACAGTAAGAAAATGGCGTTACGACGCTGGAAAGCGATTTTCAGTTATTACAATTTTTAGGGTAGCTTGGCCTATGACCGTGCAGTGATCAACAAGTCAAGTACCCTTGCCCTTTATTGCTTCCTTCTCACATACGTCCTCAACTGCATTTGCACAAGCTGCTTATTTTCAACATTTTTCTACAAAGGTCTTTT
>JAQFYP010004163.1:0-10005 GCA_034694865.1 Bilobella braunerae
CCAGGAAGCGATTTCAGCGCCTGCCTACGAACTACGAAATACTTTCCTCTGCATTTTGAATGAGCTTAATGATCAAACAATGACCTCTCAAAGAACGCCAAACGATTCGCCGCGAGTCCACTTTTGTAGTACCGTGAGCTCAGGAATACTTTCCAGTCCGAAGCGCACTGACGAAAATCAGCGTCGCAGGAGTGACCATGACACGAAGAGTAAGGTGGGTGTGTACATTCGAGAAATGAAGGAGCGTCAAGAGACGTCAAGGTCGCGAGCCCTGGAGAAGCGTCAGCGAGAGACGAGCCTATCGCTGGAAGACTTGTACTTGGGTGACGCACCGCTGGAAGCAACGTCCGAATTTTCTCCAGAAACGACAAAACGCGAATTGCGGAAGAGCCTTCGCATTTTAAAGGAAAAGGACATGGTGATCATGAGCCTTCGGGAGGCGTGTCAAGAATTGAGTCTCAAGTGCGCTGACGCTGAGAACACGATTGACGAAATGCGCTTCCGCGGCGGTGAAAGTTCCCTTAGGAAGTCGCAATCCGAAATGCAGCTTTGTCCAAAAATTGAAAAAGTAACCAAGAATCAGGCCACTGAAACCACCGTTGACGTCCTAAGTGAAAGTTGCTCCAGTTGGATGGAGAAAGTAAGTTAACCTTATTCAAATACTGTTTTTAAATGTACTGGCTTAAAATGCTTGGCAATTTCGTACAGGTGAAGTACTGGAAAACTGAGTCCATGTTTAATACCAGCGCTGACGCTGATAGTGGATTCCGTGAATCCGATTTACAAGAACATGACGTCCCACGAAAAAGGCCTCATGCTGGCCCACTACTTGTCCCACATGCCCCAGCGATTTCACCTTACTCGGACGCTGAAAGGTCAACTCAAACGACTATCCCCATCGCTGGAATTTCAGCGTCAATCCCCAGAAGATCCAGAAGTCAAACGAACCTTCACTGGTCCAAACCCGTTCCATCCTCAGCGAACCGAATGACAATTGACAATCTGCAAAGCCTGGACCTACTACTGGACGAAGCCACTGCTCATGCCCGAAGAGTTTACAAAAAGTCACAAAGGCTGTCACAACTAATTCATTCGGTAGATAAGAAAGTTTAAGTTCCCAATATGCAATGCTCGAAATTGCTATAATTCGAAAGGACTGATTGACCTAACTACAAGAAAATGATAGGGCGGTGAACAACGAGTATTTTAAATACAGAAGTGTTTATTTTTTAACATTCTTTGAGAACTCTTTGCTAGGCTAAGTTAAATAAAGGAATGTTTTCCAGGAAAATGAAAAGAATTCTAAAGGAGTGTAATGATTCGTAAAGGAATGGAAATGGAATTTTGGACTGCAGAACTAGGGAATGAGGCGGCGGCAGCTTCTTCCTCCTCTCGTTTGGCAAGCTCTTTAGAAGCACTTGCGGTGAACAATTGATGGGCCAGACTCGTCGTACTCCTGCTTGGAGATCCACATCTGTTGGAAGGTGGAGAGAGAGGCAAGGATAGACCCTCCGATCCAGACGGAGTATTTCCGCTCTGGTGGGGCAATGATCTTGATCTTCATTGTTGACGGAGCCAAGGCAGTGATCTCCTTCTGCATACGGTCGGCAATGCCTGGGTACATGGTGGTACCTCCGGAGAGGACAGTGTTGGCGTACAAGTCCTAGAGAACGGAAGAAGATTGTTGTAAACACTGCTCGGCCAGTCTTTTGTTGTTGGTCGATTTAACAAAACATTTATTTACCTTTCGGATATCGACGTCACACTTCATGATGGAGTTGTATGTGGTCTCGTGAATACCGCAAGATTCCATTCCCAAGAAGGATGGTTGGAAGAGAGCCTCTGGACACCGGAATCGCTCGTTTCCGATGGTAATAACCTGACCATCGGGAAGTTCATAGGATTTCTCAAGAGAACTGGAGGAAGCGGCGGTTGCCATTTCCTGTTCGAAGTCCAAAGCGACGTAGCAGAGCTTCTCTTTGATGTCACGGACAATTTCACGTTCAGCTGCAATTTTATGAAAACAATTAAGATCGGTTTTCCTGCAGTAGTGAGAATTGTTCTAGGAAAATGACTTTGTCGTTTTAGTTAATTTTTTAGGGAACCCTACCCGTCGTTGTGAAGGAGTAGCCTCTCTCGGTGAGGATCTTCATGAGATAATCGGTAAGGTCACGTCCGGCCAAGTCGAGACGAAGGATGGCATGGGGCAGAGCATAACCCTCATAGATTGGGACAGTGTGGGAGACACCATCTCCAGAGTCAAGGACGATACCGGTGGTACGACCAGAAGCGTACAAGCTGAGAACAGCCTGGATGGCTACGTACATTGCTGGAGTGTTGAAGGTCTCGAACATAATCTGCAAGGTCAAAAAATTAGATTATTAGTTTCATACTTTGATAAAAAGCTTAGTTAGCTCAGCCTCAATTAAAACGAGCCACTTAAGTTTGAAGCACGTCCTCACCTGAGTCATCTTCTCCCTGTTGGCCTTTGGGTTGAGCGGGGCCTCAGTGAGGAGAACTGGGTGTTCCTCTGGGGCCACACGAAGTTCATTGTAGAAGGTATGATGCCAGATCTTTTCCATATCATCCCAGTTGGTGACAATACCGTGCTCAATTGGGTACTTCAGGGTGAGGATTCCTCGCTTGGATTGGGCCTCATCACCGACATATGAGTCCTTTTGTCCCATGCCGACCATGACACCCTACAAAAACAAAAATCCATTCCATCAAAAATTGCCCGACAAATCCGCCGGCTTCCTAATCCTGTCAGCGCCTCCTCGCAGTTCCTAAAGCCTTGACCCTATTCACCAGCTAACTTGATTTCCAAAAAAATTGGAATGAGTCACACTCGGCCACACCCTGACCCACTTGACTCATCGCCTTCGCCGGTCACCGGCACAAGTTCAAATCCCCATCCTCTCGAGATTCATTAGCCACTAATTAGCCAAGCTCTGATTGTCACGACTAAAATACCCTAATTACCCCGCCCCCAATCAAAATCACTGTTTTTTACCTGATGCCTCGGCCTTCCAACAATTGATGGAAAGACAGCTCGTGGAGCGTCATCTCCAGCGAATCCAGCCTTGCACATGCCGGATCCATTGTCCACAACCAATGCTGCTACTTCGTCGTCACACATTGTTACAGTGGGTTTGGGGTGAACGATTAATTAATCAGAGAGACCTAAGGAGAGTGTCCTACTCGAGAGAGAACCGGCGACTGAGTGACCGAGGGAAGTGTCAGTTGGAGTCTTTTGCGTGGACAGGCTTTATGGATGAGTCCATGGACGGAGGTGCCAGGGTAGGTCTCGACATGGCCCATGTCACCCTCCCTCCTGCGCCCAGGCGAAGCCTCTCCGAGCAACCCCTCTCACCCTCTTGAGCTCCCCCGATCCTCCTACCAAAATCATGACCATATAAGGGCATAAGTCGAAATGGAGCTTTCCCATTGGTCAGCAGCCGCCTTTCGTCTCACTGGCACTCCGACTCCTCTGACTCGTCTCAAGCGGAAAAGGTAGGGTGCGCCGTCCTTTCCTTGGAAAGCGAATCATTCGCTTTTATGGGAACTTTCCTACTTGGAACCTTTCGATTACTCGATTACCCTTCTTCTTCTTTACTCACTTACGCTACGGTAAAGGTATGAATGAACCCCTGGCTCAACATGTCCAAATATGGGCCACATCTTGGACGGTTCCTCTTGGTCATCCTTGTTGACGCTTTTTTTGGACTGCGAGATGAAAATGGACAGGATGCCGGATGGACCAAAAGGGCTCTCTCAGGTAAACGGAAACTAGTTCAATTGAGTCAATTCAATTGACGAGACGATCGTCTGCACGAAGGAGTAAATTTTGTAAATAGAAATTGGTAGACTTGAGGTTGAATGACTCGGTCAAGACCATTATCACCTGCCTGAATCTCCAATCCTCATTAGCAATTTTTTTTTAAGTTTTATAACCTTGAAAAAAGAAAATATTGGGAAGCACGAGTGAGCAGGAGGTTCTAAAGTTGGAGATGTGCCAGAAGGAAAGGGGAATGACTTCTTGATCCAAAAATGCATTCATCGAAAAATTGAGATGGATTAAAAAGATTTTTTTTTAGAAAGCCGGCTCTGGGCCATTCACATGAATCATTTACGAGCTGGAATTTCCGGTGAGGATTGCTGAAAGCGATGAAATTGGGCTGGATTGATGATTCGAGCATTTTTGTGAGAATCTTTCGCTGAGGCGATCATCGAGTTGTAGACTTGGAATTGGGTGTGAGTCAATTACATGGACGGACTAATTTCAAGTACTGATTAGACATGTTGAGCTGTAATTGTGTAATAAGGCTGCGTACTCGATTTAATTTCATCCAAACAATCAGATCAGATAGTTGGTCTTTTTAATCTGGAACATTTAAAAATCACAAGTGGGACGATAGGATTTGTGAGCGTGGGGCTGGATTGCATCATTTCCCACCGTAGACACTGTCCAAGGCTAGTCCGGCGAAAACTGCGGTTGCTCCGAGCCATTGCAGTCCAGTTAGAACGTTTCCGAAGAAAATGACACTGGCGAGAACAGTGAAGAACTTCCGGGTGGTGGTCACGATGGAGCATGGCAACGGCCCAAAGTCACTCACCATCACAAAAATGAAAAATTGACCGAGAGCGCTGGCGATGGAGAATGTCAACATTTGGTAGAGGATGAAGGGGTGACGCTGAATAAATGCTGTGAAGCTTAGGAGCTCCCCAGTGAGAACAATACCTGAAATCAGCGTGTAGAAGTTTAAAAATAGATATTTTTGTAAAGCATGCCTTGTAAAAAAAAATATCGCACCTATCAGCGTGTAGCCCACCGAAAACAAATTCATCATCTTCATCATGTGTGCTGAATTGGGTTTTGCATTGGTTTCTCCGCGCATGCGCTCTTGAACAGCGCCGGTTAGTCCATCCATGGCCAAGCTCATCAACTACACACCATTTAATGAAATTAATGTTTTAATTATAAATAATCTGTGCTGTAGCTTAAGTACGTGCTACAGCATAGATTACTCACCAGCATCATTTCTCCGATTCCAAGTACGCCAGCAGCAGCAGTATCAGTCGAAGCAGCCTTGTTTGGATTGTACATGAAGAGTGCTACCCCTGCGACTATAATCAGGACGAACATATACTTTCGTAGTGCATAGCTCCGCCCTCCTACTAGAACTCCAAGGACCATCACTGGAATCGGTTTACACGACTTGCCAATAACCTACAACAAACATGACTTCAAACTTCCGATTTTCCAATTCATAAATTCATATAAAAAAAAATCCTAAATATGGTACAATCTTAGCCTTAGTTAAAACTACAATGCATACAATATTGGACTTAATTTAGTTTCAGGAAAATTTAATCATCCACTTTACGCTCATTCGAAACTGCTAGTTTACAGGAGCATCACAGCTTGCAATATTGGAGCTCAGGATTCGACATAAGCGATTATTTTACCTGCGTAGGATACGAAACCCATCTGAGACTCATGTTGCTCGTGACCATGGCCAGCAAATACGTCAGAGAGCATGTTGCGTACAGTTTGTTGGATACTTTTCCATCCGTAGGTTTCAGCGGCGTAAAGAACGACAGAACTGTAAATATATAAAAAATAAATAAGGTCAAAGGTCATACCATAAAAATAAAATAAAATCCGTCACAAAAAAAAATGGAATCCTCTCTTTGAATTCAATTTAAGGGTTGGCTAAGGGCATAGCGTAAGTGCTTAAGACAAATAAAATTAATTCCACTTACTAATAATAGAGTAGAAATAGTTGACAACGCACTGGACAGCGACGAGTGATAATGTAAACGTAAAGGGCTCCCGCGTTCCATCTTCCAGGATATATTTACCCTTAGTTCTGAGTTAATCAAAAATCAAGATCCGGATTACCTGCCTCTGTTTTGTTTTCGTGTCTGTTTTGATCCAAATATTAAGCTTAATTAACTAATTAACTTACATGCTCTCCTGGAGAATTCCGTAGTAAAAGTAACAAACGAAAATCCCGACAGCTGTCCCAACAAACTTGACTTGACGGTTCATGGTCACTTTGGGACTCTTCTCCTTAAGTGGCATTTTCGTCCACTTAATTTAATTAAGTTGGCTCCTTCTGGACAAGGAAAGATCAAAAGCCGGTAAAATAATCTGGAATCTGGGTTGCCTGCCTTTACCGCCACATAAACAAATCTCGTTGAGCTGACTCAGCTTAACGCAATTTAAATACATGTGCAAAAATGCTCCAGGTGTCAATACCCTCACTACTGCTCACCTGCAATTAACTAATTACGATCTTCTTACCTGTAAAAATTCTGATTACATTTGCCCTATTTGCTTTCAATAACAACATAGCTTCCCCGCTACCCAAAGAAAAAAATTCGCTTCATCAGTGAACCCTTTTAAAAATAAATGTGTAAAACTTCCTGTACTAATTAACGCATACAGTATTTTTAGTCACAAATTTAATAACAAAACGTTTTCTAATTACTGGGACGGAAGATAAATTATTATCTCTAAACGTTGCGCTGGAGAGCTTTAAATTTTGTTCAACTTCCACTGGCTTCAGTCTTTGGTAAAGCATCTGGTGTCATTGTGTTGGCTTAATTAATTATTATGAATTAGAATAGTACGCTGATGTCATGTAATGTAATTAGACTAAAGCATAGAAGTAGTTGTGGAAGAATAGCAACGGCGTTGCCGTAACTGGCCTTCGATGTGGTCCATGCGTTCAGCGGTGTCGAAAATATTGGCCATTTTGAGCAATCTTGAGCCTTCAGCACCGCTGCGCTTCCTTGCTTAAAAAGTGGAAGGTATCCCATTATCTAATTAAATAAATAAAGTTAAACGACAAATGAAAGGTTACGCAAATGATTTAACGCAAACCTCAGCGAATTGGTTGAGGCACTTGGAGCGCTCTACAAAATGGGACGCATCCTTCCAGAGTCCATTGTCTGTACAACCTGGACACATGAAGCCCTTTGTATGCGGAATGTAGATCGGTGACTTTTGAGTACGGTCGGATACCAGGATATTGACGGCAATGTCGTCGCAGTTCATTGTGTCATCAATGATTTTTCTCATTGCCGTTGGCATTTCATAGGTATAGAGATCCATGAAATTTCGATGTATAAAGGCAGAACCTAATTAGTAAAAAGGTGTTAATCGTTGAGTCAAGTTATTGTTAATTAATTTTCTTTCTATGAATCGGTACCTGTGAGGACAAGGGACACTGCTTCGTCTTTTGGCACTGCGTCGTATTTCCACTGCCCAAGCGTACCGTTCACTTCCGGTATATACTTGACTCCTCGGCCTTTGAATCCAACAATACGATCTCGGTGTGCCTGCCAAATTCTGTATCACAAGGTTAACAAAATTCCGGACACAAATCTGTCTTCGTCAATTTGAACTCACTCAAACGCTTCAAGTACTTTGTCATGAATCACAAACGAATCGTCGTCCAGTAGAAAGATGGCTTCGGTCTTAATAATACTGAGCGGTAGGTAGCGGTTGTGCAGTTCATTTCTCTTGTTGGCCAACAACTGAAAATAAATCAAACATATTGACTTTCTAAGAAAAAAACGCTGTTTCAAGCAATCAAAGGTGACACGGTTGGCACCTTACTCTGACTCTGTAACCGACTGAAGGCCACTTAATGCTAGAATCGGGAAGCTCTTCGTTATTCCATATCAAAAGTAATTGGTTCAACTTCGGAAGCCTCGACAGGTGCTCCAGGAGCTTCAGCATCATTTCTGTTCGTTTGTACGTCATCATCACGATTGTAAATTCTTCATCTTCTAGAGATACGTTCGTACTTCCAGTCGGAATTCGATCCATTTCAACGGATTCGACTGGGTAGAAAATACTGGAAGTTCGAGCAAAGTTCTTGACCGTTTGGTTTGTCACATATGCGTCCAAGTCTTCAAGTTCCAGCTTCCCCGACGGTGATATACTTGTCGCATTGTCCTGCTTTACACGGTCCAGCCGTATTATTCCTTGACGCAAACCGTTCCCATTTAAGTATTCTTGTACTACTGTTCCTGGAGAAAATGTCTGGAAAAAAATATATTTTTTAGTTTTCATTAGAAAAGTACGCATGCGTAGATAGCATCTTTGTACTTCCGTGTGAGGTAGTACATAAGCGCAAGCGTCGTAATTCGCTGAAGCATTACCTTGTGTATTTTAGGTTCTCCTAGGAGCATAAAATAGAGGAGCCACAGTGCCAGGAATAATATGATTGCTGTGCTAATTATTCTTAAATTAACAACGCGCATCGTTCTTTTCGATTTGACGCAGTTGTTCCTTAGCTTCGCCTTTGCGCTTCTTCAGAGTCCTGGAACGCTGGAACGATTTTCACCAGAATTTGGCAACAGGATGATGCAGCGCCGCTTCTGGAAGGGAACGAATTCCATTCAATGTCCAAAATGCTAAAAACAACGGCGACGCAGCAGCGTTTGTGTCAAATCTCTGGAACGGCTATCACCGGCTGCACTGATCATTGTAAAAGAAAAATGAATCAAAGTTTGAGGCTTTCGTTGTAACTGATTATCGTAATGTATGGACGTTATGCAGGTAAAGGTATAAATTAATTATGTAATCCCAGTTATGGTAATTGAAGACAGATGAATTGAAATGAATTGGTTAGGGTGCAAGTAAAACTTATTTTGTTCTGACCACCTCCGAACCCTTTCCCTGCGGCAATTGTAACCTTACAAACACTTTCACTACTCTTGAAACTCAAAGATCATGACAAGGAGGCTATTAATAGCCTTGCAAGATTTTATTTTGAGCTATTTTAAGATCTGATTCTAATTTCTGTTCTACTAATTGGTTCTAAAAGGAAAATACTGTTCGAGTTCATTAAACAACTGGAAACAGTCCAAAGCCATTTATGGTAGAGATTAATTGATATCCCTTTGGATAAGCGAGAGCAGTCATACGCACGCTGGTCGCTGATAATTCGTTTTTTTTATTAATTTTGATAACTCTCAACTTTAAACAACATTTCTGTACGAATTCTCCACTTCAATTAATCAAATTTAATTGGAAATTAAGTAATTATGCTGCAAGCAAGCCCGAAATCCCATTATATCGTTTTAAATTTAATTTCTTTTGTTTAGGTTTGATTTGAAGCTTCGATTTTTGGCAAGAAAATTAAGTGAAGGTATATGAAAGGGAACGCCTTCTTTGAAAAAAAAAACGACTGTTGACTTAAAAAAAAAAGCAAAGATGACTGTCAAATTAAAAAATAGTGTTGAAAATATTCGGGGTCAAAAATGGACACAATGTTTAATGTTTAAACAAAAAATACCTGAATTAGCTAGTAGCCATATTTCATTGCTGTTCTTAACCGATCACTTACTGGAAATACTAATTGGAAATAGTTCCCAATTGGACGGAGTTGCTTCGAAATCCAAGCACCGCAAAAAGAGAAAATGGAATTTAATGAGAAGCCATTGTTGAACGAAGGTCAAATAAGTTATTAAATTTATAAGAACCTAGTTTAGTTACTAAATCGTAAAAAAAAGACTTTATTTTTGACTCCGTGTGTCACAATTTTTTAAATGTATTACAAAATATTTGACAAATGAACTTTGCAATGACTATGAAATGTGTCACCATTGAGGCTCCAATCGTTTAGTTTGGCGCAGGGGAAATGAGCCGTCTCTTTGCACCCGCGCTTGAGGCATCCAATCGTTGCGCCAACATTTCGGCAAATATTACACGTGACCTTGCCTGCCTCGTAAACTGCTTCATCTAGATTTCTTAAAGTGGATCCGACAAGAATCACATCACCAGCCCACAGTGCACAATCTAAGGAAATGAAGGGAACTGTTAATTTATATTGAGAGTCAAATATGTTCAGCTAACTAACCTGTGTGAAGCCAGACTTCTTTTTTCAAACTTGCACCAAACTTTTTCCCCGAAGACTCGTCAACAAAGTATGGACCGAACAAATCACCAAGCCGCATGTCATGGGGTCCAAGTCCACAGAAGAT
>JAQFYP010004164.1:0-10005 GCA_034694865.1 Bilobella braunerae
TAATATGAACTCGATTAAAATTAAAATATATCTTAAAACATTAGCATTAATTAAATAAGTTATCTTTATTTTAAAATGATTTATTGACATTTCGAATGGCAATTGATACACATTTACTGTGCATTAGCAATTAGCTTTGGCAATTGACTTTTCCTCATTGCGGGATTTCACATTCGAATGTTTACCTACTAAACTAATAAAAGCTGACTTTAAGAATTCAAAAATGGATATTTTTTTTGTCCGTAAATTAATCGGCCGGCGTTGAAACTAAAATACAAATGTTTAAAAGTAAAGCAATAATATTGTACAATCAGGTATGATTTTTGCATATAATTAATTATTATCGAAAATAAATCATTGTAAACTCATACAATTAAAAAAAAAGTCAAACGAGTTCATCATTTGCTATAATTATATTAAATATATAAAATCACTAATTATTAGTGATTTTATATATTTAATTAAACATTTAACTCATTGTAGCTCTCAATTACACTAATTTTTTTTTTTGCAGAAAACACTCATTCTAAACAGGTAGGGTTCAATCAATCCAATCAAAAAATTTTATTTTTATTTTTAAGCGTCACAGAGAAAGTTATAAGTAATAAATATTCCAAAGGTGTTATAATGATTACGTTCACTTTTTGACACAAAAAAAAATAGTTTTCCTAGCAAAATTTTATCGCCATTCTTTTATGCTGGCTTTATAAAACGTTACCTTTGGAAATTCAATTACCTGTTTTCTTTTTTTTTTAATTCCGAAATGATTGCCAGGACGTGTTAAAAATTGAGTAATGTACGAAGGAAACTATTATTTACGGCTCATATGCCAGATATGATAGATACTGGCGCAGAACTCTGATTCATTAAAATCAATTTGGCCTTTTGATTTATTTCAGATTTCGGCATTCGGGAAAGGCGTAGGAGGAAGAATGGATTTAATTTTGGTTAAAACTAACTACGAGCGATTTTACATAACGCACAAAAATATTAGTTTTAAGCATTTTAAATCGCGTCAAGAATTTGTAATTTAAAATTTTATTTTAACTACTTTTAACACTAGGTTATCGTCATCATTTAAGTTCACATTTACAACTTATTAGCATCATTTTGAAATTGCATCTTCGATGGAATTCGATTACAATCGGCGCCACAGAGATGAGATGCTCTCTGATCCTTTTCCACTTGTGATTCAAGATTGAAGTATTCAGGAATTGAGAATAAATTAGTAAACTTTAAATATGAAAGTGTTGCGTAAGGAGCTTGACTGATCCTTACATATAGATTTCCATTTGAGCATCAATTTTTTCATGATCATATTATCTCTAATTATGGGTTTGGTCTGGAGGAGATCAATAGAAATTATAGGGAATCCGAGAGAAAATCGGCACTTTAAAATTGAATCCCGCTACTAATGAAAGGCCAAGGGAAAAATACATTTAAAAATTATTTAAGAAAAAAAGACCACGACCAATTTCCATTCAGCCGATGCCCTTTAAAATTCATAATGTAATTAATCTTACTTAAAGTTTTGAACAAGAATGAAATTTACACTTCGTTTTTGCGAGTCCCAAAGATTCTACTTTATCGTCATTTAGATGTGATTTTCCGTTTCATCGTCACTTGAATTAAAGAAAATGAAAAGAGAAAATCGTTGTAGCATGTTTCTATTTTTTCAAACTCAGAAGCCGAAACTTAAGTAATTCGCTTGATTCAATTTATTTACATAATTTATTAATTTTTAAACATTTTTTTTTATTACAAAAAAATATATTAAAATGTTCCATTTGTAGAATTACGATGGTTGTTTTGGACATTTTCACTCATATTCCGCTTCATTTATATTGGTTTATTACTCCCTGTTTCTCAGCCGAACCATGTTGGACAAGATGATGCTCAAACAAAAGTCAAGGCACATTTTAATCGTTTTCTCAAGATCTGGGAAATGGTTCAATGTCCCATATCGCCATGTCCATTGCCACAAAATCTGCTGCCTCTTCTTTTCATGTGGAGAAAGCAGTGAAGCGTAAATCAGAATTCCATTGTCGCCGGCCATGCAGAGACCCAAGGAACGTCAAAGTGCGCCAAGGGAAAGTGCCACTAAGGAAGTGAGCACCGCCTTCTTTTCAATTGGAACCCCCCACTGCCGTCCCACCTAATAAAACTGTGATTTAAGCATTTTGATCCTGTCAACTCAGCCGTTCTCGTCCACGGTGTCCCCTTTACTCGCTGTCCTTCCCATGGCGGCCGCTCCAAAGGGCTCTCAAGGGCGGAAAATGACTTGCGGATGCCTCAGGAAATTCACTAATCTCATAAAAAGGAAAGGGAATGGCCAAACAAATGTTATTTATTATTACAAGTAGCCTACCCTATCATTATGTCCTTAGAGCACAGTACTCCCTTTGCGGTACATTAAACACGCGTCACTGCCCGCTCTATTGTTTTCTTCAAACTTTTTTTTTTATAAGAAAGATTTTTTTTATTAGAAAATTAATGATCTTGAGAGGAGGCAAACTTCTCCCGAAGAAGTTGAGGGAGGGTTTTCATGTGAATATGGGAAATAAGCACAAATTGATGACGCTCGGAAAGGGTCGTACGCACTTGGATCCCCCAAATGTAAAGCGCTGCAACGAGCGGTAGTGATCGAATCGTAGAACGCTTTGGAACTGGGCTCCTGGCTGATTAAATGCGGGAGATAGATGACGAACATCATGGGATCGAATTACCCAGCCAGAAATAGACAAAAGGAAGTAACTATGACTACGCCTGATGGTGAAACATGATCCTCCGCTTCATCTCTCCCATGCTCTGTTTCTACCCTCGTTTTTTAAAAAACATATTCAGAATTTTCCTAACTTTTGACGTAGGGCTCTTTACCTTTATGCACTTCATCGTAATCTTCAAAAAAAAATCTGTTTTATCTATGGCTGCTTATATGGCTCTGTACGTTGAATACTTAAATTGGAAATGAAAGGGAAGGTTGGAAAGTTAAGGCTACACAATTCTCAACTCCAGAAAATCGTCTGTTTGTACTTTTCATACCCATAGTTTTACTTTGCCTTTTTCCTGGGATTTTTAGATGTTCATTTTGATACAGGGAAGTGATATATGTGGCTTTCGAATCAGATTCTGAAGATTGTTTTAAGATGCATGGGATTCAGGGGTGAGAACGGCAGTAGCAGCATCACTTTGACGTCATCTCGCAGCAGAGGGCTTTCAATGTAGCAGGAGGGGTGCTTCGGACACCGCTTTCATCAAAAATTATTTCATAAGTCATAAAAGAAAACAATGAAATTAAACAATATCTAATTTTTTTTAAATATTTATGAAAATTTGTAATGATTTAGTAAAATTTGATGTGTCAACTTTTCTCAACGGAAAAAGTGCACTTACTTAAAGCAAATTCCAATTACAATTTCTAATTGTTTCAGAAAGCTGATCGATAGATTAAAATTGAAGTGAGCTATGTACATATTAGCAATTTGGCGTTAACATTTGCTTTCAATTATTCGAAGGGAGAAAGCACCAAACATTGATAGAGGTAAGTGTTTTTATAACAAAAGCAATGCAGCTCGTATAAAAAGCATATGTTTAGAAATGTTTGAACGAAATTGCCTCATGTAAACAATAAAGGGCTATGTTTCAAACGTTTTGAGCCCTTGAGGATATTTTGAAATTAGGAATTGGGCCCTATCGAGAGAGAAGATCACAGTTTCCCAAAGATGAAGAGCCCTTACCTTTTACTCCACCAAGTGCTTTGAGGGATTGGGGAATTTGGGAAATGGCCCTTTGAAGAAGTCAAGGAACAGAGAATCTTCCCTGCTCATCAGTGTACATAATTTGTCACAACGAATTTAATCAGTCGAGCATCTCCTCCTGGCACAGTGAAAAATAAATCCGATTCATTTCCCCTCTTGACGTGTCCATTCTTTCCATTTCGTCCGAACGGCGCGGCGGTGGCACGGCGTATGGCTCATTTGGATGATCCCATGGGATCACAATAGAAGAACGTATAAGGTAGGGTGATTGAAATCCGCCAAATGAACAGGTAGGGGTTTGTTTGGAAAATTAAAAAACAAGCTGAAGCCCCTTAGTAAAAGAACCCTTGTATCCAACTATTGATTTGTTTTCTTTCTCTCTGATGCATTCGGTATTTCTAATGTGATCTTGCTCTGTATTTTTAGTTTCTATAAGGTCATGCTAAAAACCAAATCAAGTACAAAAAGAGAAAGTATTTTTTCGAAGTTAAAATATTTAGCTTAAATCCTAAGTGGAATAATTTTAATTTCTATGCTTAAATTTAATGCAAAAACTAAATGATTAGTATGTGATACATAAAAACTGGATGCTCCCTTAGGAAATCGGTTTTCAAGAAATTGACCTAATTTTTTTCCGTTTTGTTTTCCTAAAACAACTTTAAGCTATACAAGCCATTCACTTCAGAAAGGTTTAGAAGGCATCAATGGACTTGAAAGGAGCATTCGTTGGAGCAGGATAAAGAGGTGATAAAGTCTGTACTTATTTTTCAAAATCGTTGAATTTAAGGGCCTCGTTCGTCCTTAAGGAGCGCCTCTTTAACTTGCTCTACTGATTTTCAAAGGGACTCCAAAAGCCCTGTCTGTCTGACTCCTTCATCCTTTATGAGCAAGATCATGGACCCAAATGAGCAACGGTTATCGTTTCTTCGTTTTCAAAAAGATCATTTCAAAACTCTTCATTGTTCTCAAAGTGTTTTACTGAACAAACAGGCCTTACTTTATTGTACACTCTATCTTCATGCTAAAGTCTGCGTAAGACAACATTATTGCCAATTTCAACGAGCGTAATCAAGCGTCAGCGTCTTTCTCAATCCGCCAGTCTAAATACAAAGTTTGCAAGATTCAACGAAACTTGAACTTTAATATGTTGATCCTTCCATAATTAACCCATCAAATTAAATTTGATACACGCTTTATCTTCGGGTTCAAGTTCCTAGTACTGCTGACAAGGCTGAAAAAAATATTGTTCAACAGCCAACTTCTCACGTTCAGCAAAAACAATATCGGTTATTACAGACAAGGTCAACCGATGACTCTTCAAAAAACAAAAATAACACTTTAGAACTAATGATTTTGAAAAATTAAAGCGAAGTTTTAGTCCT
The DNA here is from genome assembly GCA_034694865.1 of Bilobella braunerae. Lineage (NCBI taxonomy): Eukaryota > Metazoa > Arthropoda > Collembola > Poduromorpha > Neanuridae > Bilobella > Bilobella braunerae. Next base: position 5,141 of record JAQFYP010004164.1, read on the forward strand.
TCGGCGTTTGATAATTTCGACTTTCATTATTTTATTCTGAACAAAGTTCAGTCATTGTTACAAGTGCATCTCATACAACAATGACTCCCAATTTTTTAGAGAACAAAACATTACATTTTTGAATTGCTTTTAGAGATATTGCCTACAATGTAAGCGTAGTGTTAACAGTTAGGCTACATTACTATACTAAAAGTGAATTACTTTAAAAAAAAAATGTATAATATCACATTGAAAAACTATCTTACAATGTCCAAAGTTCAGCAAATTAATTCGAAATATATTATTCGCAATATAGGCGAAGTAAGTTCAACTTCGTGTTCACGAGCATTTTGCCGTTTAGCTGAAAGTAAAGCTTAAATTAAACTGATACTTATGTATTATTCGCCTCGTTTGAAGACTTTATGGATTGTGACAAAAGTCAAAAATTATTTTTGCCAAAGCTAAATTAAAAATAACGCCTCAGCGTCGGCTGTTAGAAAAATAGGGGCAGTTCGGATGTTACTTTCAGCAGATTCGAGGATAGAGTTCTAAGTATAGAATTTCAGGGCAAAGGCTTAATGATGTATGGTGATAATGAATAGGTCGAAAGATTCCGTGTAACAAACAGTTGATTCACCTGTCCAAATCTCTGCCAAAATTTTCTTGACTTAAATATACCCCTTGGCCCGCCTGGTCGGTAGTAAGTGGAAAATAAATTTCAAATCTGCTGTAAGAACTAGGTATATGATTGGATTTTGAATTTGTTTGAAATTTTAGCTTCATCACCTTTTCAAATTTTGAGCCTTTTTAGTCAAAACCAAACAGTTCAAATGGTTTATAATTAAAAACTTATTGTTAGTTAAATTTTGTTCTGATTTTACTTCTTGGCAAATACAATTTTCCATACTTTAAATTTGTTGTTGCTAATGTTTGCTAGCTCAAGCGATGATTTAAGAGATGTGAACTTTTTATTTCTAAAACTACTAAAAAGTTAAAAAGATTTACTATGTTGTGCTTTATTATTTGGAATCAGTTGCGAGAATGTGAAGAAGTACTTAAGTTGCTCAACCGGTAATGTCACACTTTGCTGTTTACCATAAGTAAAAATGTCGGTCTCCACCGGCGGCGGCGCATGACTCAATTCCAATGTCACAAGTGGTGGTAGTCATGCGGAACGCCAAGGGATGTAATATGAGAGCCCAATTGGTGGTGATGGTGGTGGTGGGGCCCGAGATCTTGCTCCACATTCCCTAGTCCGGGATTTCTATTGCTTGAACTCGCCGCAGCGGCCACGGCGGCGGAGGCCATGAGCTGATGGTGCGGAATGCCTGCAGCGGCTGCCGCTGCCATGTGGAATCCACCAAGCGACTGCATGGCGGATAACGAGGCAAGTCCCGCCGAAGTGACATGATCCTGTCAGTCAAAAGGAAAATAAGGAACCATTAATCATCAATCAAGAGTCATCATTTAACTGATCAGAAGAGTGATAATCGTTGCCCAATTTCCAAAGGGCTCTGCCAAGTGTGAGAGAGTAATCATGACAATTGGGCTGATTATTTTTCAAGAAGAAAGGCAGCCTTTGACTTGATAATCATACACTAGAGCCACACACCTTCCTTAAAAGACCTCAATATAATAATTTTGAATATCAAAAAATATTATAAACACCCTTGACTGGAAAAGCCCTGTCACAAAAATCAACATTTCAAAAATTTCAGAAGTGATGAAAGCCCTATCCACAAAAGGAAGCGATTAAACTCCTGTTTTTTTTAGTCTTACATTGTAAAAACCAACATCAAATTGCTGCAGGATGACAGGTGTAATCCGAAATCAAACTGTCAATGCCGTTCAATGTTCACGAAATTGTGTCCAATTAGAAATTTGACGAGTTGTCATTGAAAAGTAGCTTCGATTTACGCAAAATAAACTTGACAGATTAACTTTTTCTTGATCTTTTGCGATTGCTTTTTTTAAAAGATAATTTCAACTGATTATTGTACCTTATTGTAAAATATTTACACGCGAAATTCATTTTTGCGTTTGGGCCTTTTTTTTGCAATACTTTTTAAGAGAACTTTTACTTGGTACTTTTAATTAAATTAAAATTTTGCAATATTTTATATCGAAATTACCATTTGGTGGGGGAAAATGTTGAGGCCAGACGATTTCGACGTAGAATTATGCTGCAGATGTGGATTGCTGTGATGCAGGGAAAATGAAGATGCGTCAACTAGGCTTGGTTTCTCATCTTGACTTTCACCTGAACTCGAATCTCCGTCCGGTGACCCCACCCCAGTCTTCTTTCCACTTCCATCCTCTGACCTGAAATTATATGGTAATCACGTGATCAATTAAGTTTTTCAAAGGGCTCCTTATGTTGACACGACGAGTCATACGAAGTAGCGTTAATTGAGAAAGTGAGGCACGTTGTGATGAGGTTGTCAGAACGAAAGAGGTCTAGTTAGAGAAGCCATAATCGTGCTCATGATTTTAAAATTTTCAAAACAGTAATTGAGCCCTCTCTCCTAAGCACGAGAGAGATCATGCAATTATTATTTCAAAATTCACAAATACTCGTTTTGCTCAATATGAAAATGCTATGAAAATTCCTCAATCATCATATTTTGTCGAAGCTTCGAAAAGTCACGGCTGGGCTTAAAAATCTCTCTCGTCGTGTTTCGTAAATTGCAACAGATTTGGACATGCTAAAAAATGCTATGCTTGCAAACTGAAAACCGCGGAATTTTAATTCTTTTATATGGAAGTTTTATTGGAATCATTTTTCTTTGATATAGTGCATGCGCGCTTGAGTTAAAAATACTTTGTATTGGAGAATGTAGGGACTTTCCAATGAGGATTTCTTTCCGGTTCGGAAGCACGTTTTGTTGTTTAGACTGCAGAGATCAAAATTGAGAGACAGAGGCTGGAGTCATAAAAATAAAATAATTCAGGCTTATGTGTTCATTTGACACTTGATATTTTAGAGGCAGGAAACACGATCGGTTCGGTAAGTGAGGCTCTTGGCGCTTTTATGCCAAATGCAATGGAGAGGCATGCAGGAGCTTTGGCCATGGAGTTAAAGTTCTAAACGGATTATGAGCTCTACCCTTTCTAACGGTATTCCTTAAGGGTAGCAGTGATCCCTTCTTGGGTTACAGTACGTAACGCTCACTTTTACTGCTCAATTTTGAACCGAAGGGGCCTTCATTCACACTTGTCAAGAGGTCAACATCACCGACAAGAAATTTCACATTTTTGAAAATTCGAAATAGTATTCCAGGAATTGATTGAGATTCGATTCCTATTTTCAGCTGTATTTTGTTTTTCTAGAAATTTTTTTGAAAAGTATCCCTTCTGTTCTCCTCTAGTCGAGTAGGTTAATTAATTGCACTAATCATTTCAAAATACTTTCAAATAATTTAAATTTAATTCATAATTGTTAAATTTTTATAAGCATCTTCAACTTCTAAATACTGCGGTAATATTTGAGTATAAGTGTAGACATTTTTTTTTCTAGAAGGCAAAATATTTTCCATATTTATCCATTCAGCCTAGCCAAGATTTCTTCAAATATTATTTCAAATATTCAAATCAAATACTTTTAAATTATCTCTAACCCCCAGAGATTCGTTGTCTGAAATTGTGTAAAACATACTTGAGTAAATCGAACATTTATGAAGTACATTTTTAAAGAACAATTTCTGGGTCATAAACCTTGCGTAGACAAGAGCCGCTTCCCCGAAATTTAGGAAAGGATGACTATAGCCTTGTTTGAGGAAGATATCCTGTTTCAATTGGTTCTGAATGACTCCTTCTATCTGGCGACAGATCTCTAGCATATGTTCATCAGTTCAACTATTTCGCTTATGTTCAAAAAGATTCTTTTTTGTCACTTCGGGAAGATGTAGAGCGTCTGAGAAAGGAGGAAGGCAAGTAAAAATGTCTATTTTGGTTTGAATCTTTGTTCGAAGAAGATGAAGAAGGTATGTTTTCTTTTTTAGTTCAACTGCAGAAGGAGCGACTGGCACATTGAAGCCCGGGTATCGGGTTACACGTTTTTACCACCCGCAACGGGGAACTTGAGTCGTCGTATAACCTAGGCTACGCCTCAATCGACGTATAACCTAGGCTAAGGCTGCGAGTCCCCGGTATAGCCCAGGCTAAGCAGTTGCCCCTTCCGATCTAGTCAGAAAGGATAGGGTGACACTAATGGAACCTCTCCAAGATCAGATAATTCACGGGCAGCACCACTACCCAAAATACGACAATCATCAACTCCTATCAAATCCCTCTGATCCAATTGGAAATGCTTGTCAAACCAAGGCCGCCAAATTTTGAATGTCCTTTCCCTGCATTTTCGAAGGGCCCTTTGGAACAAAAGTGCGATGCACTTTAGCGGGGGAGAATAGAAATTAAGAGAAAGGTTCCTCTGGGATGCTCATTTTTGGTCCATTGAATTGATCTCTTAGATCTAATCAGAAGCTTCCCTTAGCTAGCCCCTTAAACTCTCATTGCAGTCCTTATATAGAAAATTGTTTTCAAAAGCGCATATTCTGCCAAGAAAAGTTGTGTTTTCATTTTAAGGATTCGCTGCAGCTGCGCGTCCCTTGTCGAGTTAAATGAGGCGTGGTGAGACAATAACAGATTAAAGTAATTTGTGCTGTAAGCAGTTAATTTAGGATATTTTAAAAATGATCCCCTACCTGCCAGGTCCATCTTTCTGCTCGGCCGCACGGTCTCTCTGACGTCGATTTTTAAACCAATTACTGACTTGGGTCGTGGATAATCCAGTCGCTTCGGCAAGGTCACGCTTCTCACGGGGCGAGGGGTAGGGATTGCTATTTAAAATAAATTAAAATGTAACGCTTACAACAAATTAAATAATT
>JAQFYP010004165.1:0-10004 GCA_034694865.1 Bilobella braunerae
TGGCGGAAAATTTATTTGTGAGTTAGGCAGACAATTTTTCTTAAAAAACTTACTAAAACTATCTAGTCTAACACCCTAAATGACCCATATGCCTGTACTCGACTTACAGGTCAAGTAGGTCCCATGTTAGCGCTTAGTGTGTTGATGTGTTCACACTTAAAAAACTGAAAAACTTATATCTGTTAACTCACAAAATTAGGACTTCAATTCCCTTCGTTTCTTGAGTAAGTTTAACTCGACAGTTACTGCGGAAAATATTTAGCCATATAATATTTACCAAAAAGAAAAAGGTGATGGAAGAAAAAAGGAGAAGAGGAATTCAGAAGGGCTGCGAGTTTTTTTGTTGAAAATATAGGGCCACAATAGACCCTTTGTCGAGGAATATTTATAAACCGTTGATTCCCTACAACAATGCCTATAGCGAAATTTACAATTGTGGTGTACTTCATATAGAAGTCTATACTACCCTTGAATATTTTGTCATACTCAAATTATAATAATCCGAGGTATGATTTTTGCCTAAAAATGGGGTTGGGGTAAGATAAGGAGAAAAAAATTAAAAATGTCCTGACTTACAATTAGAACAAGGTGTAAAAGATGAACTTTTTGCAAAGTCAATCAGAAGGATCGAGTTTTATGAGTTTCTGAAAACAAAATCTGCGTTTTTTGAAAAACGTTTTTCTTGAAAATAATGCTTTTAGGTTGAAAAGCATTTTTTTTACTAAATGTTACGAAAGGATTAAAACCAAAAAATAAAATCAATCGAATCTAAAAAAAACCTTTGCTAGTTTGTATGCATGATGCATATTGCAAAATTATGAATGTAAAATTAAGGTTTAAAGTTACCAAGATAGGAAATTACACAGCAACTGTGTTCGTTCGTTTTCTTTTAAACTTCCCATTTTTAAGTGTGTAAAATAAATTGATAAGTAGAATAGATAGCAAGCCCGATCTTTTGTTTTCAAATTTGATATAAAATGCCCAGTTCTGCTTTGATTTAAATTAATTCCTACTACTAATAAGTATACTTAACACTTACATCAGTCATGTTTTTGTAAATCACCAACAAATGCAACATCAAAAAATTTGAAACTTTTAGAATCGTTCAGCATATGCACTACACAAATCCACGATCTCGAGTTTTCTTATGCCTACCATACAAAACAAACAATTGCATTTCTCATATTTTAATTTACAAAAATTCATTTTCATTTTTAAAAAATAACAAATTGTGTAATGAGTAGTACAATAGTTGTAAACTTTGCCTGTAGGAATTGAAAGCGATTGATTGTTAAAAGCCTGAACCATCACTGTGTTCATGTCCTGTTTTGTTGTCATCACGAGACACAAGCTGTCGATATTTTTTAGTGTTCCCAGCAGTATTCAAATCCTCCGTAACAAAGAGTGATATTCTTTGTATCATGAATGCGATAGGCGATATCATGATTTGCGAATGCAAAATCTAGTAAATTCAGTTGGGGGTTTTGTAAAAAATTGAATAAGATCCATCAGCGTCAAAATCAAATTGAAATAGCTTTGAACATCCAAAACTATTTTAGAATAATTCTGAATTTGGTAAATGTGTATTTATTTGCAATTTCGAAATAAATGGCGAAAGTGGCAGAGCGCTTTCACAAAATATCCAAACAACTACAACTATTCTACTCCGCTGCGTATTGCCCAAAAAAGTTGTCCAGTGGTGTAGACCCAATCAAAAAATGTAGGGTCAATCGTCGAATATTTGCTACTTTTGATTACCAATTCCAACAACGGCCCCTACACCAACTAGTTGCCGCTCCGGTAGTATTGTTCACTTGTTGTAAGCCATGTGGATTAGAGAAACGAAATAGCCTATCAAAAGTGTCGGAGTTCGATTTCAATTGACGCAAAGTACGTTGAGGATGGCCGGCATTGATGTCACGCAGTGGCTTATTTGTGGATTAAATAAATGCCAAAAAATGCCAACTACGCACAAAAATTTGAGTTACGAGTTGACACTGCGACATTTTGGCCCATATAAAATTTGACGGCTTTCGAATTTGAAAGTGCCACATCCATAACTGATGGAAACATAAATAGATGGTGAACATACTCCGCAGAAACAGGGAAAGTTTCAAGATTTTGAAGGAAGCAAGCGAACTACCTGTTATATGCCGTAGTTAATGAAGCGGATGGAAAAATTCAAAACCCTGATGTGAATCCCAAGACGCCTGTTATTCAGAAAATTGATTGGCGTGTAGCCATATAAATAAGCTTTAATTGAAGACCATGGAAATTGCCGAAGTTGTTCTCAAAGGAAAGATGCCTCTTTTCTCCACCGCACCGCCGCAATACAAAACTCCAATTTTCCAAAAAGTCAATTGTACTTCAAACAGTACTTTTTCCAGGACATAAAATAGTTAATTTGACTACTTTATGTACAGTGTCATTCTAAATGAGGTTCGAATGATCAGGTTAAGGGGTTAGGAGCCTTTTTTGTAAATTGGACAGATACCGGTTTCATGGCCAGCAAAAAAAAGGCTTAACCAAACGTTTTGAGAATAAAATAAGAAAAATTCCCAGCGTCGCATATTTTGCGACGCGACGCGAAGCAAAAACAAAGTCTTCCCTTTTTCAACTTTAGCTATAAACACAGACTAAAGAAATTGCTCAGCTGTATTTCCTTCCATACAAATTGTTTGATAAATGTTTACGGTCCGGGGTGTTAAAAGCCTTCTCCTAACTTCGACAGGTGCCGAGTTCAAGTCCTGGTACCAGCAAGGGAAATTTAGTGGAGTGGCAGTGGTGAATGGAAGCCTGGAAAGTTGCGGTCGTGGAGAAAAAGCTTGTGCTAGTATGCATAAAGTGGTCTTCAGCCTCTGCCTAAGCAAATTGACTACGGTGGTCAACCCCACGTTCACTGTGCAGCAGAACCTTTTTTGCATCATTCCTCGCAACTTCCTAGTCAACTCCTAGGTTGATACCTGCTATCGATCATGTCAAACTAAATAAAAATTTCAAATCCACCCGGCTTATTAATAAACGCAGAACCTAATGGAGAAAGTATTCTTGTGCGCGTCAGTTTCTGTGTATTCAATGCGAAGTTTAACGGTTGAGTACATTGGTCATACTGGAAGGCCCTCTTTATGTAGAGCATATGCCGCTCTACATTGGCACAGGGCTTACCACAAACGGTACATCGTTGCGTTATGTCATGATAGAAATCCACATGTCTTTGAAGATTGGCATTCTAAACTATTGTATAGCTGCATTTTAGCCGTTTTTATTTATCGATTAAAATTAGTACAATACCTTTACACATCGATACCTACAGCATTCAGAGAAGCCGCTCGCCAGTGATTACCAGGGGTCTGAGCGATGTGGATGGAGCTAGTTAATGGACCCTCCTTGCACATCCCCTTTTCTAACATACAGAGATTACCAATATGGTGTGACTCTTTCAAGCTAATTAAAAAAGTGTAATACTTTGCATACGTTTGTAAATGAGTAATATTAGTTGACCCTTTAATAAATTATGCAAATCCAATATTGTAGTGTAATTACATTTTTGGTTTTAAATTAATGTTTCAATTGATTCTACGATAGACAAGTATTTTTGATTTAAGAATTGATGATTATGCTCGCGTAGGCAAGTGCAAACTGCAATTTCTATGCAATTCATTTCAGTTCGCGTAATTTGAGTCTTGACCATATTTGAAATTTATAAATATTATTTATTATTTATTATACTAAATTTATTACTTTATAATTATAGTTATGTTAGTTAGGTTTAGTTTATTTTAAGAGTGATTTATTTTTGGAGCTATTACTCTTTCGGAACCATTATTGCTCGTTCGAACCTTTTTGGGAACCTTTTTTTTTTGTAGCTATTAAACAGAATCCTGAACCGTAACAATTACCCTGCTAATTCTAAACGCTGCAATAACACAACGGGTTGCCAACGATAATGATTATATTCTTTTGATTTTTCTGCTTTTTTTTTCAACACCAATCTTGCAATCAGGAGACATGAACGACGTCGCGACAAATCCGGTAGTCGAATTTGTGTTTTCTCAAATGCGTTCGCAAGCAAACTAACCGTCTAAACTCCATCTTGCAAATATGGCAGGCGAACAGTTTTTCTCCCGTGTGTGTCTCTAGGTGAGCGGCTAGCATGCTCTTGTCAGCATAGTTTTTACCACAAAAATTACAATTTTGAGGCCGAAACATATGCTTGCAGTTGTGTGATCATTTTGATTTGTAAAACCAAAGTAAAAATTAAAATTAATATTGTTGTATTTTCTTTTACTATTTTAGTTTTAACTTAAAAAGTACTATGGCCATATTCACCCATTTGGCCAGTGACCCCCATTCTATAACCCCCTAAATGGCACCCTAAACCAAAAGGTAAGGTTATTCAGGAATTATCCATATTTATATAACACAAAAAATCCTGATATTATTTATGACGCAAGTGATCCTTGACTCCTTTGCTCCATCTGTAATACTCCTTATATGGACTACCAAAACCGCAAATTCCATTCCGTTCCACTATTTCTACATTTAACGACATGTCATGATAGTATAAATTGCCCCAATGGCCGTTGACCTTTCCCACTCATGCCTATCACCCCAAAAAATTCCTTTGTTCTTATGAGTATAATTTGCTACTTGGTTAGTTGCGTTTGCAACGGTTTAACAGTTGCAACAGTAAGCACAAAATTTCTCATTTGCTTCGCAGCACTCTCCCAGAAAGGAATATGATATCTAAACACGAATGACTCACGATGACTCACGTTCATAAGAAGGCACTTAACTTTAATGGCTTAATCCCTCTTATTGCTTTCTGTACTGTAGCAGTTAATAATATCTAAACCAAAACATCAAGTAGGAAAATACCTAGAGTTAATAATATCTAGAAGTATCATATCTACAACGCAAAGTTTAACAACTATGGAAGAAAGCATATTTGTGAATAATATATAGTTTGAAATAATTAAACGAGAGAAGCAGACACGCCAAAACCCCTGTACTTAATCTAAAAGCCTACTTTTAGTTAATTGAAATTATACGATTTAGTATGAATTAAATGGTTTATGTTTTATTCTCAGGGTTTTAAAAACTGGGTTATGTTAATCAGTATTATTGGAAAAATTTATTTCTAATACAATTTGTTTAGATATACATCTAGCATTATACATATAACAATAATATAATAATAATATACGTATAATACATACACATTCAAATACTATTAACTGCAGAAAATTTAGATCACGATATTTTCCCTCAGGATTCTATTTACTCTAGATATAATTCAATGGATATTTTTCCCTTGGAACATGGTCTATTGGAACTCTCCGCACAACTCAGTCTTTAGTTCTTCACTTCGAATCAACTCATTTTGATTCTATCTCCAGAAGATGATTCCAAAAGTTTAATTAGCTTAAGCTTAATTAAATCTACTTTACTTAACTAGTTTTTTGTACTACAAAATAAGCTAGTAAAGTTTTTCTTATAGTTTTTTTTTTTTACTTTTTATCCAAGAATTCATCAGCACTTTAGTATATGGGAAGTTTTCAATCATCATTCATGTGACAATTGTACATCAACTCCAAAGTTGATTACACGTAAGTCCTATTTATTACCCACTACCCCTTGATCTTCTTTTAGAACTTATAACTGCTACACAAAAATTATGGCAATTGGAAAATTGCAATTTAGTATTTCTAACTCAAATTATTTCAATTTTACCAATTTTAATGTTGTATTTATGTAGTATATGTGTAGGTATGTGTTTTATTTGTAACACATTACAATATTTTATATAATGAATGTATAATTAAATACTTTTTATAATATTTTTTTTTAGAACAAACAGAGCGTTTTCACCATGGAATTCCAATCTCTTCCGGAAGAGGTGAGCCGTTTGCCTTAAGCAAGGAAGAACACTTATAAATAAAAAGCCGTACTTTTATAGACGTAGCTGGGTGATGTAATAGAAGTGAAATAGGGTTCCTTTAAACGTACCCAAAACAAGTTAATAAATGCTACGAAAATAGTTCAGTACAAGTATAGTACGTAACTTCTGAAATCGTTTATTGGCTTCGTTATGAACGTAAACCGCTCACTGGCTAATCAACAAGTATGGCTATAAGAATCGACATTTAATTTAAGTAAAGTTATTGCAATTTCCTTTGCAAATTCTGTTCAAAATTTTTGTGCACCTTACTACTCTAATGTTCATTGTCATTTACTTTATACATATATTTTTTAAATTGTATTTGTTGGATTCTCTGCTCGTTAATTAGGTGTTGGAGTCCATCATCAACATTTCGGGTCTCCTCACCTGTCGCCTTGTGTCGCGACAATGGAACCGCATTTCAACGGCACTGTGTCGTCGCCGCTTTGTGCACCTAAACTCTGATTGGCTACAAGACCCCTCCTGCTCTACTGTGCTTTCAGTATTCACAAATGTACGCAATCTACCGTGGTCATCAATTGTGATTGAAGAATGGGATTGCATGGTTAGTGCTTTCTGCGACGACAATGCAAGAACTTTTATGGACCTTTACGGATCCCAACTACTTCAAGCCACGTTCAAAGGAATCTACTTCTACAGACTATTGTCACGCATCCCAAATATTCCTAATGTTTTGCGGCTTTGCATTTCGAAACCAGTTGAAGATTATGAAGTTGTATGTCCTGCCTTTCCTGGTATTCTCGGGAACTTGAAATGTTTAGAAATTGTGCAAGAGGAAGGCAAACAATTCAGCCTAAGTATGCTCCAGTTTCTGATTAGTTGCACCAGCAGGAAATTGCAGCAACTTGTCCTCAAGAATTTGTTTATTGATGCCGATTTTATTGAACGATTTACTGCTCTCCTGGCTCAGATCCCGTATATTTCAATCTCAATCAACTACCAACATGCTTCTGAACTGCCCTTAACTTCCATTTTGTCAAAGATTCAGGCACAATCGAGCGCAGAAGGGAGAGCATTACTGGAAAAACTTGGAACGCTAGAAGGAATTAGTCAGTTGAGTAGCTCTGATATCGCGTTTGAGTTCAGAAATTTTTCAAAACAGCCCGACAGCCCATCAGGACATTCTAATCCAATTTTGAGATTTAGCGCTGAAGTCAAAATTTTGAAGTTAAAATTTCGCTGTTCGTCTACTTCCAACGAAAGCAATGACTTTGTTTTGCCACTCATCTCTGACATGTTTCCATTTTTGGAGGGAGTTGTAATGAGCAGCAGTCAAAACAACTGATGCAAATGTTTAAATTTGCTGTACAGTTGTGCCGATTTCTGCTTACTCTTTAAGAAATTTATAATTTCAGCAGGCGCTGGATTGGAGCGTATTTGTAATGCATTTGTATGAAATCATATGTACATGAAATCGTTGCAAAAATTATGTTATGCGTTATGTTAATTATTTGTACTTATTTTTATATGCTACTTTTATTTACTAATGTACGACAGAACAAGCTTACAATCAAAGTGTTTGTATAACAAATTAGTTGCAAAATTTGTATTTGCTTTATAAATTAATAAATAAATAATTATAGTCTATATTGCATTATAATCTATAAGTATTATCTACATCTTACCTTTGTTAGCAACTGCCTGATGAACTCCTGAAAACTCGGTTATTTGTTGGGTCAATTCGTTAGTAGCTTCCAAATCCTGTTTCTTCAATAGGGACAGGGAAGAAATTGTAGAACATGTTTTAGGCATTTTAGAACATATGTTGCTCTAAGATTTCAAACATGCTTTAAAAATGTTTGTAAATATTATATCAATTTGTTTTCAAAATTTCAATACATGTTTTCAGACATTTTGGACATACGGTCACGCGACCGTAAGACTCCAACATTCAATTTTCGCGGATTCCTAATTAGTCTTTTCCGTTCTAACTAATGAAAATTAGAATAGAAATAAACGTTTCGACCACTAAAATCAAATAATAAATGAAACGCTCATAAATGAAAAAAAAAATTTAAATTATTCCATTTATTCAAAGTTTGGCAAGATATTGAAGCTCTTCTAAGGTAAATGCCCATCCATTGTAACAGTTGAACTATACGGCAAACAAATATCTGTAACCGTCTTGAATTTATCAGTATCGTCTAAAGGGACTTTTGAAGTTGTCTCTGTGTGTTCAATGGTCGAAACTTGGTTCCAAGCTTCGTCTTCAATCTCTACAGTGTCTGGTTGAAATAGTGCTGGAATGTAGGCTACATAAACTTTTGGCTTCACTTGGCCTTTCTTCAATATTTCAATCATTTTACTCATCTTAATTTGTGCTTCAGACTTTGAAACTTCAGTTTTAGATCTTACAACTTTTCCTTTTCTATCTTGAATCTCGTTCTTGAAGCCGCGAAAGCACAGAAGCCTGCAAAATTTCCCAATTTCAAAAAATTTGTACATGTTAGCTGCTAAAAAAGGTTTTAAAATGTTAAGAAAAGTTAAAAATTTGTTTGAAATTGAAATTGAAATTTAGGTTTTATTGTCTCAATTATAAGTTTTGTAAAAAGAAAATGTTCTTTTTTTGTCACGAGGTTGATTTGTATGGTAAATATCTATACAAATCTAAAAATGCTAACCGTGGTTTCTCGTCTATAGTTGCTTCCAGAATTAGATCGTTTTTATTTTCCCGTATAAATTTGACAAGAACCTGTACAAAGCAATTTGTAATAATCTAGTCTAAGTACGATTTGTAATTGCGTTTTAAAATAATAGTAATATTTAATAAAATAATAATAAATATATTAGGTGTAATTTGAAGCTAGTTTGTTGTAGTATTGAGTATCTTCCTTACCACAGGAAATCTAATGGTGTACTCAAAGTTTACAAAAATCTTGGTTCGCATAAAAGCAAACTTAATCGACAGTCGCAGCCACGCGTCTTTGTAACCTGGATTGGGAACAAAGGCTAGCCAACTACTTTCGTGCTTGGCTACTAAATCGTCGAACAGTGTATATGCCTTCGGATGACCAATTAGAGATACCTTCATTCTGAAATAAGTTAAGAAGAAAAAATGAGGTCACTTGACATTCTGGTAAGGCGGATGGTCAGCATGTAAGAAGGGTAGGAATATGGTGGGAAGGATTCGTTAGCATAGATGTCATCAAGCGGGCACAATAGACTATTTGTAACATACAAAGGAGGACACCAACATCACGTGAGGTAAGGCCTTTGCATTCGCTCTTACCGCCAGGCCAACTCGGCCTTCTAATTCTGTTCTAAGTTAGATGTTATTTATTTCAAATCAATTTAAAAAACTTCCAATTCTTGACCAACTACTTTCTAAGATGTCGAGTAAACTACTTTTCTACTGTTTTAACTTTTTGTTACTTTCAAATTGCAGTTTTTGAAGTTCTGTATGTATTAGTATTTTTCAATCTTCATTTGCTAAGAAAACAATTGTTTGTATTTTTCAAAAATAATTATCAGTTAGTATAATGTAAATATTTTTTTTAATTCTATTCTATTATTAAAAAAAATTATTCAAACACACCTCATTTTGTAAAAGATGAAAAAAAAAATTTGTTCTAAACGTTGAGTCAAATTTAGAGAAGAAATTGAATGGATTTTTTTTATTTTTGCATTAATATGGACTAGGTTCTCAGAGCACACAATTGTAAATCGTTAAATAATTATTAAAGAAATAGACAACAATATTCTTACAACTCGCATTCCTGGAATGATGTCGGATTTTTGGAATGCAATAGTGAGATGGATCTCCCAATTAAAATGTCCTCTTCGAGGCCAGCAAAGGATATTGAATACTCCTAAAATAGTTTAATGAATACTAAATCCAAAATAAAGTGTGCTCATGTACAATGCCTGATTACGCTTAGCGGGCAAACATGTGCTCAAAATTTTGTAAAACATTTTTGTGTAAAATATTTTGTACTTTTTCGTGGTAATGCTCAGGTTGAATTCCATGGAATTCTGGGTCTGCCTCCGGAGCCACGGAGTCATAGTAGATGCGTGTGCAATTATTTTCAAACCTTGATGAAAA
>JAQFYP010004166.1:0-10004 GCA_034694865.1 Bilobella braunerae
GGTGGAAAAAAGGGTTTTTTTCTCATATCGGTTTAACATGGGGATTCATGCGCCAAACAACTCACCCCCTTACTACTGGAGTATTGGAAATAGTACAGAAAGCAATAAAGGCAACATTCACAGTAGTACTGAAAGTACAGCGACTGTAGAAAAAACAAAGAAAAGTAAAAATGAACCAGAAATTGAAAAAAGAGAGAAATAAAAAATGTCTCTAAGAAAATACTTTTCCGGTGCTTTAGGCAAGAATAAAGACAAAAATGTCACTAGCAAAGAAGAAGATAAAAACAAATCTGGCTTAAACACTAATCCACCTGTCGATGACTTGAAGACAGGCATTCTCAAGGGAAGTTCGAAAGGAGGCCTTACGGAACAGTCAGGCAATAGAACAAAATTTTGCAAAATTTTATTGAACGCCGAAAGTTCGACCAGACTGGCAACAACAAACAAAGAGACAAATGCTGTTCATGACGGGAAACAAAACATTGATCAGCCCAGTGCACCGCAACAGGGACCAATTTTCCGCAAGCTTTCATATTCAACATTGGAAAGTAGCAAGCTGAACTTTGAGTTTGACGAAAAACAACCTAACGAAAAACTTGCCTTTGAAGCACTGGTAACAAGATATAAAATATTTTCTTCATCTATTTAACTATATATGGTGGCTAAGTGTATGTTTACAATTTTTCCACTCAATAACCAAACTAGAGTTGATACAGTATTAAATGCTTTATGACCTATGACGTTTTGTTTCTTTTTGCCAATTTTTAGATACACTTTTTTTAGATTCAAACTACAAACATCAGTGTTGGTATAGCCGTTGTTCCATACCAACTCGAAGTTGAAGATAATCAAAGTATACATTCAAGCCAACATTTTCACTTATATGTTGCAATCCTCGAAAATGGTACAGTAATAACTTAAATGCATGCAAAGTTGACTACTTTTGAATTTGAATTAATCTATTGCTCTTGCAGAAAACTCATTCACAATCACTGCAAGTTGAAGATAAGATACGCTCAAGATATCAACAAAAATCTGCCAGTTTTTTAACTTTTATTGCTTAAATTGAGCTATGATAAAATGATTTACCAACTATTTACAATAATACGTAAAATATCGTGTACTGTACTGTAAATTCGATTTGGACAAGAGCAACTTTGGGTTGGCCCTTGACGGCATGTCTATGCTCCATTTTCATGGTACAGCTGAAATAAAATGGTAATTAAAAAAATTTGACTTGTTCGGCGAGTTTAGTATAAAAATGTGGCACTCTTGGCAAATGTTTTTTAAAAATTCAATTGCAAATTGTAACAGTAAATAAACTACCTTAAACCTAAATAACCTAATCCTAACCTAGAAGAGGGAATACCGTCATGCATATGATCCTGAGGAGTGATAGGGAAAGTCGCAGGCCCGTCTGGTTAGCCCTGAAGCATCCCAGTGCACGTTACACTTTAGGTGGATGGAAGTTATGGTCCTTATTGTATTAATTACCAACTGAATATGAGACAAAATGTCTCTACCTGGTTGGAGGTTGTGCTGATAATGGCGTCGAGTCAATGCACCTTACTTCTAGACGCGGTTTTCCTATTGTCCTTCATGTATGACCCTATCCAGTGTCTCAGTCAAGAGAGCGCCCGTCTCTTCCAATCGATAGCCCAAAAGCGTAGGGACCCGTACTGTTAATGACCTTCCACTAGATGCACTTGACCTTCCACATGTCAACACTGTCAACACTCGGCTCACTATTGTCCCAGGGTGGATGTTGTCCTTTGACCTGTTTGTCCTTGGAGGTCAATGTCAGAGGTCACTGGGTGACTATTGTTTCAATAAGTTATTGCAACTTGACCTCATTGGTCAACCCGTGTGGTTTCACTTAAAGCTTTTAATAAGCCCCAAAATAAGAAGTTTCAAATTACTTTTAAATAATTACATAACCAAAAGGAAAGAAAAGTTACTAAGTTACAGAAGAGAAGTAGTTGAGTCGTCAAAAGCAAAGTTAACACTGGAGACACTAACAATAAGTCACTACATTATGCTAAGACCCATAAGTCTCTCAAGAGACATCGCTTATCACTAAGCTCAAGACAGCGGACATCCGGTGTCTTGAGTTGAGGACTTTGCGAAAATGACCTTAACTGGATGTGCAAATGATAACTCTTAATCTAAGTCATACATTTTTGAATTATATTATGATAATTATTAGTTATATTATTTAGGAAATATTCAACCTGTTTCAAAATACAACAAACTTATAGCTTAAGGCTTGAAAAATCAGTTCTTATAAACTTTTCTATGCACAAGGAATCATAAAATTTAAATTTAGTCTAATATTTACTTTAACCTCACAACCCCATTTTATTCTACAAGACTGTTGCCCTCTTAAGTAGAAACATTTTTTCTTGCTTTATTTGGCCTATTGCCTGGTCAACATATGCTTGTGCGTGTGAGTAGCAACAGCTTTTGAGTAGACTAAGAAATTAGATTATTAGAAATTTTCCTATGCAGTGAGCTTGGGATTGACCACCGAGGCTAAATACTACCGTTTGCATACTGACCCAAGATTTTCCTCCACGACCGCAACTTTTCGGCTTCTACTCACCACTACCACACCACCACTTTTTTCAATGCTGGAACCGGGACTCGATCCCAGCACTCTCCATATTAGAAGAAGGCTCCTAACCCTCCGGGCCTTGGACTACTATGTAGGCTTGTAGACAATTATGTTGTAAACACGTTTTGGCAAGTAAACACTCCTTCCTTTAATTCTATTTGAAATTATTTATAGTTTACAAATCCCGTTTTAGCTTCACATGCAGTCTATATGCCGTTTGAGTGGTGTCGGCTAGAGTGCTTTATGTATGTGTTTGGTGAGTTTGACATAGTCAACATAGTCAAATTTCTGTTTTATGGCAGTACTTTTTACATTAGCTGCATGTTGAGCGGTTTTGCGTGCGTAAAAAAACGATGCAGAGCGCGTGAATTCAAAGCCTGAAGTGCACTAAAGCACTCCTACACCTATGCATTTGGTTAGCTTCCGTAGGTAATATTTTACAAAAATTTTATAAAAAAAAAAAAGTCTAAATTCTCACAAAATAAAATAAAAGAGTAGCAAAACTGGGGGGAAAATGTGGTGTTGCTGCCGAAAACGCCACTTCACGACGCTTTTTATGCTCCTGATGGATAGTTTAATCTTATTAGTGACACAACAATAGCTGCCGAAAGTTGAATTAATATCCCATCACTAATAGTGCCGGATGGGGTATTCCGCCTGGACCAGAATAACCCAACTCCAGGTTAGAATCCTTAAAATGCATATTGAAATAAACTCAGATTGTTTCTACAGTTGAAATACCATTATTTACCATTAAATACCAATAAATAAAATACCACTTAGTGAATAAATTTGTTGTAATTGAGTTTATTAGGCACTTTCACGTCAAACGTAGTGCAATTTGCAAAGCTAATGGCAAAACTCTCAATGGTAAAAACGAAAGTGATACTCCGATTTTAGTTGCATTTGAGCTTCAACAGCATTTTTAGAAAAAAAAACTAAAACATGGATGCAAACACACAGCTCTATCAGTTAAAATGTATTAAATTGCAAAAAGAAAATCATTCTTAGCAAAGGGTGTAAAATATTGCGTAATTGCATATTCTGACGTAAAGTATTTGCTCTACCATGCCATTTATTGTGTACAAGTAGTACGGAAATTCATTTTGAAATGAAGAACTATGAAGCAGAATAAAGAACCAACTAGAGTCATATGTGGCTGTTGGCAACAGCTAATTTAATTAACTATAGATAATTAACTTAAACAGAAACGTTCTTAAAATTTACGCCAGCAATTCTGCGCTAAATTTTGAGGACTAACGGCTAGGAAAGCATGAAGTAAAGATGCTGTACCAAAACAGAAATATACCAACAAGATCGTTGCTGATAAGTAAAACTAAATGGTCAATTTCAAAAGTAAATTTCTAATAAAAATAAATGTTTCATCCCATAATTATTATTTGGCGCGATATTTGGCACATAAGTGAGGTATAAAAATGAAGTAATTTAGGGCCAAACTCCGGGTGAAATTTACTTCCGGTTTTTTTAGGGTCAGAGGTAAAATTGCCCAAAATTTTACGTATTTTCTTCAATGCCGCAATTACCGCCGGGACTACGGGCGCAAGATTGTGTACATTAAGGAGTATTAGAAATGGTGTGATTTATGGACAAACTCCAGGTGAAATTTACTTCCGGATTTTTCAAAGTCAAAAGGCTAAATGTCAAATTGCCCAAATTTTAACGTGTTTTTTTTTAATTCTGCAAAAACCGCAGGGAATAGGGGCGCCGTAATTGGAAGGAGGTTTGAAGATGGGGCGATTTAAGGCGGGAAAAATTTACTTCCGGTTTTTCTAAAGTAAAAAGGTCTAATGTCAATATAACTTAAATTTAACGTGTTTTTTTTTTCAATCCCGCAAAGACTGCTGGAACTTGGGGCGACATATTTGTACATAAGTGAGGTTTGCAAATTAGGAGGTTTAAAGCCAAACGTCGGGTTAAACCTACTTCCGGTTTTTCTAGAGTCTAATGTCAAAATACACTAAAGTTACCGTGTTTTTCCTAATCCCGCAAAAACCGCTGGAGCTACGGGCGCAAAATTTTATACATGAATTAGACTTGTGACTAGAGTGATTCAGGGCAAAACTTCAAATAAAAATTACTTCCGGTTTTTCTAGAATCCAATTTCAAATGTCGAAATTCCAAAAAATTTGAAGGGTATTAACATATCCTGCAGAGCCCGCTGAAGCTGCAAGCGCAATATTTTGCAAGTAAATGTAGTTGGTATCTGGTGGTCAAACTCAGGGCAGTAGGCACTTCCGGTGTTTCCAGGATTAAAAATTAAATGTGGCTAAATTCAGTTTATAAGTTTTGATACTTTGCGCGTATCATATTCCAATACTTAGAGTTACATGTGCCCTATTTTGTAGGTAAGATGGTTGATAGCTGGAGTGAATAGTGTCAAGCTCCAATTAGAAACTAAGTTTTGATCACATTGAGCAAATTTTTTAACGGTTATTCTAGTAATGGCTTGTATAGTTCCAGATTCTAAGGTCTTATAGTGACGCCGGAAATATTGTTACTACGTAAAGCTGCTAGCAAGCAAGCGTCGCGAAGCGATGCGGTACAGCTAGTATAATATAAAACGTGAGATGGTTTATGCTTTGTTTTAATGAAACTGCCCTTCATTATCTGTTTGATTGGAGTTTTAATGCAAAGACTCTTCCTTATATTAAGGGACAAAGTAAAATGATGTCTGGGGAAGTAACAGCGTATTTTAATTATTAGATAACTCATGTACTATTGTTGTCATGAGTAAAACCATGTTATAAATTTATAGTACTGTAGTGGCAATATAGTAGAGTTATAAATGTATAAAATACTTTGCCGCCACTATGGGAAATGCATGTTAACAAAATTCAAAATGTATAAATTTAATATATTACAAAAAAAAATAATTTCTAACGTAAATGGCGGCTTAAAACAATTTTTAAGCCACGTCGAGGTTAGCGCATTTTTCGCAACATTCGAACTATTATATGACAATGGCGCCAGTCATGATGTCAGTTTGAGTTGCGATGCTTTTATGTGCTTTGCGAAGACGTAAAGCTTAGTGCATCTTTGAGTCTAAACAATATTGGAAAGATCTCGATGCTTTTATGTGTTTTGCGGAGACGTAAAGTTAATTTTATTCCAAAAATTTTTTATGTTACTGTTTTCGCTTGTTGTGTGTATACTTCCCGTAAAAATCTTAAAAAAAAATTCAAATTCCATTTTACTGTAATTGTAATTTATACTATTTTATACTATAAGTATTAGGCTCTAAAGCCCTCAACTATATCATGGAAATGTTGACAAAACCGTATATTTTCAAAACTTCGAGCGGAAGCTTAGTTAGCCATGTATGGTTTTTGAAATTTTAAACATGACTGAGGAGCATATAGTAGCAACAATTTCATATGATGCAATTAGAACAGTAAGTACAACAAATTTTTATTTAGAGCAAAACAAGTTCTGAAGGCAATATTTTGTGTTTAACTTTATTTTATACAAACAAATATTTAGTGTAGATTGTTGCATACAAAAAAAATGAAGAGTCTTTGTTATTAGGCTTGGAGTTTCCCTACCGCGAGTATTATTTTGCTTGCACTTTTGTAACATTAAACATCAACAATTTTTTCTACATTTTAGAAATGGTGACAAGAGAAGACTATACGGCAAAGGTGAAGGATATAGGGCTTGAAAATAATATGCTGAATGTGCGTAGCAAATATAAGTATGATAACGCACTTGATATATGTTAAAATTGAAATACAAAGATACTGGCATAAAATCGTGCAATTACTAGTGCTGTATAATGTTTTAGACGGCCTTTATTGCAAGAAAAAGGGCGTCATATTTGGCAATTGCCAATTTGCCTCTAGTGGAATTTACGCTTGAAGGTTACATGGGTATATTTACGTTTCCACTGTTTCCAGCTACTAAAGAGGTGAATGGCTTGGCGAAATAGTAAAATATTCAGAATTTAGAACCATTGTAAGTACCTACATTACACTTACTAATTTAAATTCTCCAAATTTTTTAATTTTTTTGTACCAACTACCTAGTGGGAGCGCGGCAATGCAGAGAGCTTGTCAGTATCATTTTCGTGCGTTGAAGGGGTTACGTTCCAAGGTTCCATAGTTTGTGGAAAACAAAAAGTTAAACGTTGTTATTGTGTATTTCTTACCAACACTCGGTAACAAGAATTAATTCTGTTAAACTAGTAACTTTTAGAAAAACCAGTTTGAAAATAGTACAATTTATTCTCTAGAGTTCTATGTATTGAATCAACTAGAAGCTGACATCAAATCCCTTAGGGTAATACAAAATCCTGAAAATGTAGATAGATTTTTAACAATCGAAGGTGCATAATATTTCACATACAGGATTAAAATCATTACTCAAAACAATTTCTTCAGACACATCTCATGGCTAAAACTCGAGCTATGCATGCTATGCTCGTCGATGAAGCAACATTTGTTTTGGAAGAAGTTGTCTGCGCCAGAACATATGTTTCAGTTCCTTTGAATAGGCAGAACGCAAGTACTGTAATTAGCAGCGTCATAGGAAGTATCTGGCAGAACATATGTGCCTGTCGTGTTATTCTAAAATTTGCATAAAACATTATTCAAATTATTGTTTTTACTGTTCTGTATCAGAGCTTCCAGCTTGCACAAGTGGATGCAGTTGGCTATTACTGCGTATCTTTGAAACATGAAACATTGCAATACGATGTAGTACTCATTATTTGTACGCAATCGTTTAGTTTGACACTGATTTCATATTTAGTTTAATTAATACATCTGTGAAATTATAGTTAAGTAAGTTTATATTACATTTTAATTTTATACTTACATGCTTAAAATTAAGGAGCGGTGTGGAATAGGCAAACAAATCTCTCTTTCCCAAGGACGCGTATGATTTCCGAGTTTTATATGGAGAAAACCGGAATTTTTCAATATTTAGATTATGCTTTTGCATTGAAAGCCAAATTCACTACTTACAAGGATTAGGCAAGACCTGCTAAATTCAGAAAAATCCCAATTTTGGCCAAAACACTTGAAGACACTTTTGAAAACACTTTCACAAGAATGAAATGTAAATTTCAAAACCTCATGGCGATTTAGCCACGATTTTCAAAGTTTCATGTGGTCCCCCCTTTGCCATTTTCTAATTTTGCTTCACAATGGAACTGGATCAGAGTGATGACAGAGCTCCGGAATTTTGTCAGGAAGTCCTCGATCTCGAACTGGTATTCTGGACTGAAACCGGTACTTTGAAACTTTTTTCACTTTCTTCGATCTTGAACCAGTATTCCGGACTCAAACTGGTACTTTGAAACTTTTTTTTTACTCTCCTCGACTTTGAACTGGTATTCTCGACCAAAACCAGTACTTTTTTCCTTTTCCTAGATTTAGAACCGGTATTCTGGACTGAATCCGGTATTTCAAACTTTTTTTTCACTTTCTTCGCCCTCTGTTTCCCAACTGTGAGAAGACATACACGTATGTTAATGAGTCCTTCCTACCATATCCCTACCCACTTTTTTATGTTCACCAACCGCTATGCAAAAATGTTGCAAATAACGCTCCTTTAATATTAATTTTTATTTTTCGAGATACAATTTGAGAGTTAAAACATTACTATTTCTCATTTCTTGCTATTATTCAAATCCAACTAATAAAAAAATAGACTGCGGCCTTTATTGTAATATTTAATTTTTGGTTGGGTTTTGTAATTACAGCTAAGAGTTTACATCAAGTATGAACACATCATGCTAATTGCATTGTAAATGAGTCTTATTTGACATACTTTCATAGTGTTTTTTTTTCAACATGTGAAAGTGTGGGTTGAAGTTAGGGATACGGTAGGAAGGACTCCTTTGCAAAATTCTTACAAGACCACGTGGAAAACTTTTTGGATCGTTTCTTGTTCTTCTAATCTTGCTGCCTAACCAATCTCAAAGGTACGATATACATAATCAGACGCTAGAATAGGAAAAATTCATACCCATTGTTCTAACTGATCAGGATTTTGAACCCAAGTTTTCAGGCTGGTTAATAAAAAAAAGATGTTAACTTCTCCAAAAACCAATTTATTCATCAAAAAACTTTTTGATACTCATATTTTGTAAAGAAATTGGCGATGCATTCAGATTGTGAAATAGAAACCTTTTATAGGACAGCTAGATTTTAATTTGGTTATTAATTAGGCTTTTTTAGTGCTGGGACAAATAATCGTGCACTTCACAAGCATAATTTAGCAATTAACGATTGTTATCGGTCAGCATGATACGTATTGCGCAACTCGTAATTTGGCTCGAGAATCTCATGACTGGCATCAGGCAGCTCACGATTCCTTTAGGTTGAAGGTCACACAAAAATCGACGAATTCCACAATGGACATCTAAAGCAACTGAGATTTGTATTTTTACTAGCAAAGGAAGACGGGAGTATTTAATTTAACATTAATTATTCTTAATTTTTTAAGTCAACTTTTAGCCCTTTCAAGGTCATAATTAGTTTAAACATACGTCAAAGCCCCTCAATCTCAATTTTCTAAAGTTAAATGTAGTTAATTTTGAATCCTAATTAGTATTTACTAAATTAGAAACAGACTTTGGGCAATTTAAGGGTAATAACCTCAGCGCACGTCAAAGCCCCTATATACATGTCAAACTCAATTTCCTAATGTTAAATGTAGTTAATTTTGAATCCTAATTAGTAATTACCTAATTAGAAATCGTTTTTGCACAATTTAAGGGTCATAGTTAGCTTCAGCCCACGTAAAACCCCCATTTTCATGTCTAACTCAATTTCCAAAAGTTAATTATTGTTAATTGTTTAATCATAATTAACTATTTGAAATCACAATTAGATAAATGAATAAATAATTTTGACGATGATCTTAAGCCATTTCAAAAACTCTAGTGTGCAAAAAGTGAAAAAAATACGCAAGAGCCACGATTCGAACCTGCTACCTTTTCGAACCATTCGAAAAGCAACGCAGCTCACTATTCGACAAAAACCCCACTTGTTGAAAACCATAAAAAAGTTGATGATGTAGAAGCCTGACGACTCATCGACTACCATCTCTGTTTTATTAATAGTAATTTTTAATTCACGCTAGTAGTTTTGGTTTGAGTTTGGAATACCGGTTCAAGATCGAAGAAAGTGAAAAAAGATTCAAAGTACCGTTTTGGGTTCGTAATATCGGTTCGAGTCCGATGAAAGTGAAAAATATTTTGAAATACCGGATGCATTCCAAAATACCGGTTCGAGATCGAAGACTCCCTGACAAAATTCCGGAGCTCTGTCATCACTCTTATCCAGTTTCATTGTGAAGCAAAATTAGAAAATGGCAAAGGGGGGACCACATGAAACTTTGAAAATCGTGGCTAAATTGCCATAAG
>JAQFYP010004167.1:0-10002 GCA_034694865.1 Bilobella braunerae
AAAACTTTCATAATTTGGCCCCTTAAGTTCGTGAATCACTTTCCCAATGATCGCGATTTTGTCCAAACTTTTGTATCACATTGCTCCCAATTGTCCACTAATTGTTTGCAATTTGTTTACTAGTTCCATCGGTGATTTGTCGTCGATAGACATCCGGTAGAACTCCTGAATTAACTGCTGCTTAGTCCAAGCCGTGGACTTCCCGAAGGTAGCCTCCAGCTATTTCCACATTTCGTTTGCGGTGGCGCAAGCCTAGACGTGGCTGGTCACTTTCTCTTCTATGGTTTGCAGAATAGCGGCCATACCAGCCCGGTTCTTGATGTCCCAGTCCCTTTGCTTATCTGCGTCCGGTTTTCCGTTCCAAAGGTCACTTCATGAATCCCGGAGGCCCAGAAGACGTTCTCCAACGTAATTTTCCACACTGAAAAATTGGAGGAGCTGTCCAACTTCTTTACCCCGCTGTGGTCAAACTTGAACACTTTGGACATGGTAAGTATTTTCTTCTTATTGTTCTAGATATTTTCTCGAAATCTAAAACGATTTAGTCCTTACTGTTTGTAGAAATTTTCTCAAAGTCTAAAAACGTTTCGTATCGTGCTGATAACGTGTTAGAATAAATTGGGCTTCGAGCGTCGAATTGTGATTAAATTCTGATTTATTCATTGCATCTACAATGCGGCTCCTGAGTTTTGAGGCTTGAAGACAAGAAAAAATACTGAAGTTGAATGATTTTGAATAAACATATATAGTTCGTAGCCATAGGATTTGCGACTAAACATGTTTTCATTTTCCACTAGAAGCGGAGTTTTTTTTACATTCATGTTATGTAATAGAGTTTGTTACTGTTTAACATTTTGCAACTATTTTAACATTTTACAACCTTTTTATTAACGGCAGACAATGTGAAACAATATTTACTTATTTAAAGAAACGGAAAACAGAGTGTCGCTGCTTTGTTTTAAAGTAACAAATTTGTTAATGCGGGTGATTTAATTTGAGGTACTAACAAGGGCATGGTCTGGCCTTCGCAAGAGTAAAAAATTTGAAACTTTGCCTTTTAAATACTTACAAATAAAAAGGATTTTTAAGTATAGTGAGAATTTTCAATGGTCAAAATTAAAAAAAAATTGAAAGAAAATACTGAAATTCTTATGGGATTTGGAATGGCACTTCTCGTGGTTTATGCGGTCCCCCTTGCTTGAATTTGGTTTTTTTTTTAAATTTCTAAGAATTCCTAAAAATCTTAGCACACACTACAAACTTGTTCCAGTAAAAGTTCTAAAATATTTATTAAGGTGTTCCAACATGTTTGAAACATGTTCTAAGATGTCTAAAAATCTGTTCTTAAATGTCTAGAAATCGGTTCTAAAATATCAAAGAATTTGTGCTTAAATTTGTATAAATTTGAACATGTTTTTAGGTAAATTAAAAACAGATTTGAAGACATTTTAACCGTTTTTAAGCATTTCAGAACTTATTTTTAAACATTTTGGACATGTTTTAAAATATTTTAGAACACGTTTTAAAACATTTAGAACAAAATTAATATTCATTTTAGAACTTGTTCTGGAACATATTTGTAGTGTGCCTTAGAGGTGGCACTCCGACCCGAAACTTTCGGATATATCCTATCCTATCCGTGCGGATTGGATAAAGATGGATACGGAATTTGAAACTGTTGGATGGATTGGATATTTTGAGAGGATAAAAGTTATGGATACGGGGTGGATGGATAATTGAAGCAACGG
Source organism: Bilobella braunerae (assembly GCA_034694865.1). Lineage (NCBI taxonomy): Eukaryota > Metazoa > Arthropoda > Collembola > Poduromorpha > Neanuridae > Bilobella > Bilobella braunerae. Next base: position 1,749 of record JAQFYP010004167.1, read on the forward strand.
ATACGGATATTTGCCAATATCCTATCCGTGCTCCTTGCATGTAACTTGGACGGGGCAATAGAAAAGGCATACAGCAGCTCGACAAAACTCGTGCATGAAATCTCATGCACGTTGACCATGGTTCATTTACGTTCAATATTTATACAGCATGCAATATTTTTTTTACAAAATCCGACGTTGTTAGTGCTCATAAACCATATTTCTTTGAAATTATTGCAGAAATACAGAAATATGCATGCAGAAATACAATTAAAGTTTTATATTAGAATTTCAAATAATAATATAATCGCAGACACGTTTGTTAATACAACTAATTGCAGTTTATCTGCGAAATTAATTGTTTCACTAAAACGCGGTTTTTGTATCCTAAAACTCTGTTGTATTTGATTCATCTCATTTTGGGTTGATTTGTTGCGGTAACGTTGAATTGTAATATTTCGAAGCCTGTTTTCACTTTAGAAATTTATATATTTTTAGCGAAACGGATTGAATTCGGATGAATAGGATATCTGTTTTAGTGTATCCGTCCCACCTCTAGTGTGCCCTCAGATTTTTAGGAATCCTTAGGAATAATGAAAAAACCAAATTTCATAAAATGCTATGCAAAATCCCATAAGATTTTCAGAAATTTATTTTGGCCATGTTTTGGCCATTGAAATTTCCCACTATTCTTAAAAATTCTTTTTATTGATAAGTATCAAAAAGGCAAAGTTTCAAATTCTTAACTCTTGACCAGGTCAGACCTTATCCCTTGTAAGTAGAGGTAACGAAAACGGAAACTCTTCAAAAAAAAGTACTCTTAGGTAACGTTCGCTAGAAATTTTGAAATGAAGTGCAGTTTTGTATTTTATGTTCTTCAATTATTGAATTTCAGTCTAACGCCTAAAAATGTTGTGCTAGAAAAATCACAGGGAAGTAAGTCAACAGTGTTCATAAAGTCGAAGCTTGTATACAACTTACTTATATTATTTCTTGCAGTTGGCATACTCTTTGAAGTCCGAGCCACGAATTTTAAATGAATAACAATTTTTACATATTAATATTAATTTAATTTTAAATTATTATAATCCAAAACAAGAATTCTTGCGAAATACGAAATTTTACATGTTTTTTTATTGTGGTAAATGGAGATTGAGATAAACATTGAGATTGAGGTCATTTAATAAATGAGTTTCTCCTCGTCCCAGGGGCGAATTCCCTTGTAGGTGAAAATGAATGAAAATAAAGCTTAGCGCACAATATTTAACTGAAATAATTAAATCTAGGCATCGACTACATCGGAATTTGAGCATGGAAGAAGAACGCTAATAAGTGATAATAAACAATTATTCTTATTCAATTTTATCCCAGCACAAGCTGCGATTAAACAATTATATTAAGCTAAACCTAATCCTAGTTTTAATATAATACTCTAAAGCTTCTTTAATGGTTAATGATTAAACTACATGTGCAACTATGAGAATAAGTCTTCAATAAATTGACCGAGGAACAGTTCATATTTTTAACAACCTGCTGCAATAGGAGGCGTACGCTGTACAAACTACTGTTTGAAACCATGATAACATTGCATCCTGAGCCTGACAACTTCAGTTAAATGTAAAGTTAAATTTTAATTTAAATAGTTCAATTTACATAAAGTTTCAAACAAAACAAAATAAAATAACAACTAGAGTATAAGTTACCCTAAGCTTGGTAAAACATCGTTTCAATGATGTGTTTCAATTTGAGTGACGCTTTTAAAGTAGTCGTTGCTCTTTTCCCTAAAACGCTTTCAGATTTCATTTTATTTATAAAAAATAAAAAAAGAAGTGCTTTTTTTTTGCACTTAATCAGATATTAAAACTGATTAAAAGAGTAGTGGGCTGTCGAAGTGTGTCAGAGTTACTTCCCATCCGTTACTGTAACGAGACAAATAAGTTTGCGTTGCTTACATCCAGCGAATCATGGCTTTACTTTTATGCTCGGCTAGTCTGAAGTGGTGCAAGGAAAGGAACTCTCTACTTCTCAAGTTTCATAATTAGTTATACTCAGATCTTTGTTTCCGCCGGATACTTGGGGTGAACTCCTGAAAAACATAACGGCCTAACAAATAACATAATCGCTCAGACAACCGCGTTGCCAAAACTTAAAGTAAATTAATATGTATATACACTTATGGTACACAAACTAGCCCTGCGCCATAGGCTTCTGCCTCCGAGGGGTGGTAAACATAATAAAGATAAAAGAACTTAAGATAACGGGATTTTTTCGAGTATTCCAGTAATTTTGTTGGTAGGATAACGCTTGCACTACAGCACCACACTCAGTAGTCAAGTCTATGTTTTAGTAATACTCCTAACCTTTTTTAATATGTGAATACTTACTAAATACATTGTGTTGCAAGCGTCTGAACAAGGCCTAAAATTTACTTTTAATAAAGTATTCAAACGACATAAAAAAATTTCAGACGAACTCAATCCTCGATGATGCTGGAAAGCATCATCGTGGACTTACTTACTTTGGGCTCGTTACTTTGTAAACAAAAAGAGCAAAACAAACATTCCTTATCATAAAAACAAAAAAAAACTCCGTTTCCAATTGCTCAAGGGATTTAACTGTAAATACAATTGCAGTCTTGTACAAAATTAACTTTTGTTAGATTGCGTCCACACTTGACATTTTAAATATATTCGCCTTCAGAGCATACACCAGCCGCCACAAATGGGACGCCAACTGGTTTCACGAACGCCCTCTATTACAGTATTTCCTTGCTTAATTGCTGCTACAACGTGTAAACTTTTGACTGTGGCCGATTTTATAGGAAATTACAATTATTGTGTTATAAATGTATTTCTGGAGAATAGCTTTCATGATTTATCTAACATACGACCAAGTGCCTCTCCCATTATTCTAAGAACGGCGCCAGTAACCGAAGAAGTCCTCTTCAGGTATCCTCAACCAATCAAAAATCGCCACTTAAATTGTTTCGCAACATTTGTCCTTACGAACCCATCCGTGAACGCACTCAACCCTAAAGAAATGTACTACCGTTATATTAAGATCAAAGAGCAAATGAAGTACACGTTCATTACAATCGGGATGTTAAAACATTTTCATGTTGTATCTGCACAAAAGCTAGAAATTAAACAGACAACTGCAGATACGTCTTCTTTGGATATCCCCTATTTATCAGTATACTCCGGTTCATATTTACTAATTTTTGCAAATTACGTGACCGGAATTATAAATGAGGTAGAGTTGCTTGAGTGTTTTGATTTTGAGGGAAGTTATCATAAGAAAATCAACGTTGCACTTGAATCGAATGCAGAACAATCGATACTTATCGACAAGTTGCGTACAGGTGAATATCTTGGTGGGGATAGATATACAACTAACAACCGATTTAGATACAAAGGCTACTCATATAAAGAGCTCATGCACAGGTCGAGGTCACCCTACTTTCCACCCGAAGCGTACCTCTTTGGGGAACCAATCAGCGCTCAGTTTAAAGATACGTTTCAATCAACTCTAGAAAAGGTACCCGGAGTTGGATCTATAGGTGCACAATACTTGCATTTGTACCGTACGTCGTTTGCTATAATAGTTCAAGATATGTCACTTGCATTTGCAACATGCGATAGTACTCGATACTTGTCGCTCGGTTTCTTAGCGCAACCCTACGACAGCGTCACTTGGAGCTTCATACTTTTGTGTGCAATGATTATACCCGCATTTATAATATTGTGTATTTATGCTAAAAATTTGGTACACCGAAGCAGATTAAGAAAAAGTGATAAGACTGTTGCATATTTCGAGTTGGTTGGCTACTATTTTTTGCCCTTAATAGAGGTCGGTAACTCATTTTCTATCGTAAAATTTCTACAAATTTCAACTGTGTACCATTTTACTTATCTACCTTGGGTGCTATCTACACTATTATTAGTTGTGGCCTATAAGGGCGTTATGGTTCCTGAGTTAACGGCACCAGGCACAGGTTATCAAAAGTTTGACTTATTTAACCAAACAGTTGGATTTACATTTGTAACACGTGAGGAGTTTATCGATGCCTTAACACCACCAATGTCACCAATCAAGAAAAACGCACCACTACCTTATATAACTCTCTCCTATTATAACGCCTACAACATACTATGCCGCAAAGACTTTGCGACTATAAAATACTATCTCGAAAAATTTAAAGAAGAGGGTTGGAAAGTAGATGTGGAGGCAATATTGCATACCGTGAACAGTTCGTTAGTGATAGAAACCTTTCAGCGTACAGTGGATTGTACATATCTCAGCTTCCAACGGTATGGAATCGAATATCAGGCGATAATTAAGTTACATCGTTCAAGTTTGTTTGCAAGTTCGGTGTACTACTCTCTAGCCCATCGGATTAAAGACCGCTATCTTGCAGTACTTGGCTTAAAATGCAAGAGACCAGGAATTGCTGATGACGAAAAGGAACTTGGATACTTCAATGATTATGCAAAGAGTAAAGGAGCCGTAAAATATATTGTAGGGAAGCAGAGGTTCAAAGCAAAATATGGATACTCTTTTCATGGGATATACGGGACGACTATCTACCAGTACTGTCAGCACCTCATGGCCATTGGTCTATTTCAGTACCATTGGAACATAGTAATGGAAAATAGACGTTTGAGGGATAGGTGGGTGTAACTGTAAACAACCGAATACGTTATCGCTCGATAAAAATGTGCAAGTTGGTTTTTGGATACTGATCACAGGACTCATAGTTTCAGGAACAATTGCTCTTGTAGAAATACTGAAGAAAATGTATTCCTTGAGGCATTCGATTTCCGCTAATCTAATTACTAGATGAAAGCAATAACAAAAACTATCGAACCCTGTTTTAGAGTCATTTTGATTAATAATTGACTAGTCGCATTTGAATTCATGCTAAGCCTGTAAAATACCCTTTAAACAACATTCATTTTGTTTTACCCTAATAAAATAGCTAGTATTATAACGACTCACACTTCATATAGTAATGCAATAATGTGGTTAGATTACATGGGTAAGGTAACACTTTGAAACTTTCGAAAATGGAATCCTACATTCTACTTCTAGGCAATTTGCTTAAACCAAGTCTTAGTTACCAAGAGGAGTAGAATGTTTGTGTGTACTTTGGCACACTAAAACTAAACTTAATTTAGCATAAACTTAATAGCACGTGTAATACAAAGTTAAGTAGGTATATGTAGCAACAGCTTTTATAAAATACTAGGTCGTACTACTAGTAATTGGGGCTAGTTGTCCTGTGTGTAAAGCTCTCGATGCTTCTCCACCGGGAGATCGAGGTCCAGTCTCTCTATGAGAAAAAGTGCTGGACTCCATCACCCCAAAAAAAATTGCCAAAGGACGATAAGCGTCCACGCTGCAGAGCTAGCAGAAGAGATGAAAGCACTCTGCAACAGAGTATTCTGTCGACTGTTAGCTTACCTGGGAAATCTGCATATGCAGATTGATAGCGTGGACGCGTAAATCCAACCAAGGAGTTCTTTATGGAAGAATCCTAACTCTCTCCGTTTAGGCACCTGCAGTCGATGGGATGATTTGTTTGATTTATGTCAAATTCTTGACTAAAAAAAAACACAGGTGTGAAGACCTACGCTACACTCTCCTACACTCTAGGTATAAAAAAAACTGAATGAAAAATTCTGACTTTGTCACGTACAAAAAGCAAAGTACAGTCATAAAAAAAGGCAATTCCAGTGTAGAATTTCACAATTGATTTAAGATAAACATAAAATATATGTATAATGTCCAATTGAACGAAAACAGCCTGTCATTACATTGGTACCGGGCCTCTAATTTTCAATTCAAGAAGGAGTGAACTAGAAAGGATAAACAACTGCTTAATTAATCGTCGCTGTGGGAAACTACTAGTGACGCCTAACCTAAATTCTAAAATTAGTACTCTTTATTCAAAAATTAATTTCAGTTATCTCTCAATCAAATCAAATTGAGCATTAATGAGATAAAAAAACGTTAATTATCTATTTTATACTTCTGAAAACTTACTCGTCTATACTAAACTTTAGATTTTAAAGTTCACAAAATAGTTTAATTCACCTATTCAGCAAGTAGACTGGAATTAAAAATGTGTATCCTAATTTAGGTTTTTTTGTACGGCTTCCTGGAGTAGCGTTTGACTTTATTTTTAGGTTGGGTACTCCGTAATATACACAAACACAACCCTCCACGTTCCTGCAAAACAAGATACAGTGCAAACAAAGGACAAAACAAACACGACTTACTATAAAGAAAAACAAAAAACTCCGTTTACTAGAACTCAAGGGAATCTAAATAAGCATTGGTAAATTATTTTCCAAATTAACTTATGTAAGTTGATGTCGATATTTCACATTTTATTATTTGCAATGCGTTACTAGCTGAAAGTAATGGGTCGCAAAGTTTTGCAAATGGCTTCTTGCGCCATATTTCAATGTTTACTTTCTGCTGGAATGTGTAAACTGATAACTGTAGCTAATTTTGTAGGGAACTACAATACTTGCGTTATTAATATATTTCTGGAAATTAGCACTCAGGGCTCATATAACATATGCAAGATTCGTATTCCTATTATTTTAAGAACTGCACCAGTATCCAGAGGTCCTGTTTAGCTTTCCACTAGCAATCAAAAATCGACATATAAATTGCTTTGCAACTTTTGTACTTTCTGCCTTAGCCTTGAGCTTAGTTGATCCTATTGAAATTTACTATCGCTATATAAAGAACAACGAGTTAACGGAATATAAACTTATTACTATCGGCATGTTCAAGCATTTTCATATAGTTTCTACGCAGGAGCTTGTTAAACAGATAACTCTAAAAAGCTCTTTATCGAATATACCTTATCTATCAGTATTTTGTGGTGCTTATTTACTGATTCTTGCAAATCAGATTACAGGAATTGTACGTGAGATAGAGTTGCTCGAATGTTTTGATTTGGACGGAAACTATATCTGAGGAGAATTAGCGTCACGCTAGATCACGATGTAGCGCAATCGATATATATCGACAAGATACGTGCAGGTGAATACGTGGGTGGTAAAAAATACACAACTAACAACTCATTTCAATACAAACGCTACAAATATAAAGAGCTTATGCAGAGGTCAAGGTCACCCTCCCTACTATCCACCAGAAGCCCATCTATTTGGGGAAGCAATCAGTGCTAACTTTTCCGATACCTTTCCACAAAAGTAGACAGGGTACCAGGAGTTGAATCGAATAGTGCCCAATTCATGCTTTCCTACCGCACGTCTTACGCTATAATCGTTCAAGATATGTCACTCGCATTCGCAACATGCGATAGTACTCATCGATACCTGTCGCTTGGATTTTTGGCGCAACCGTACGATAAAATTACTTAGAGCCTTATACTCTTGTGCCCCCTGATACTACCTGCTTTTATAATAGTCTGCCTTTGGAGAAAAACCATGATTCAGAGAAACATTTTCTTTTGTAAGAATTTTATATACTTTGAGATAGTTGGTTATTATTATTTGTCATTACTAGAGGTTGGTAACCCGTTGAGTATTAAACATATCCTAAACATATCGAAATTCCACTATTTTACCTATTAACCTTGGCTGCTATCCACATTGCTATTAGTTGTTGCCTACAAGGGAATCATGGTTCCCGAATTAACGGCACCAGGCAAAGCATATCACAAATTCGATCTCTTCAACCGAACGGTTGGTTTCAATTTCATAACACGTGAAGAATTTATCGATATCCTAACACTGCCATTGTCACCACTTAGAAGAAATGCACCACTGCCTTATATAACTCTCGAGGGTTACCACGCCTACTACACTCTATGTCACAGAAACTTTGGCATCATTAAAGACTATCTGAAAATATTTAGAAAAAACGGTTGGAAAGTAGATATCGAGGATATATTACTCATCTTTAGCAGTTCTGTAGTGAGTGAAACTTTAGAGCGTACAGTGGATTGTAAGTATCACCGTTTTTACGGGCGGGGTATCGAGTACAAAGCGATAATTAAGTTGCACCCTTCAAGCTTGTTTGCCACGTCAGCGTACTACTCCCTTGCTCATCGAATTAGGGACAGATATCCTGCAGTACTTGGCTTGAAATGCAAGCAATCAGGAATTGCAGACGATGAAAAAGAGGTTGGGTACTTCAATGACTTTGCAAAGAGTATGGGAGCTCCAACATATGTTGCTGGGAGGCAGAGGTTCAAAGCCAAATACGGATATTCGTTTCATGGGATATACGGACC
>JAQFYP010004168.1:0-10001 GCA_034694865.1 Bilobella braunerae
TCTCCTGGTCCCACGGTACGCTCGGCTTTCTCACATCAGTAACAATTCCTATATTACGTGCTTCCAAGTAAGTATATTTATCACAAGGGTGTATACACGTAAATTTCTGTATAAAAAATTTGCATTAAAAATGTTTAGGTACGTCAAAGTCGACTACAAGCCAACGAAGTCTATCGAAGAAGCTGAAAAATTGTTAGCGGAAGACAAACATGACTTTGTAGAAGGAATAATGTTTAAAATGGACGGCATTGTGGTAATGCATGGACAATTTAGTGATGAAGCAGACACAAACAATGTAACTTAATAGAAATGCAAATTTAAAAAAGTTTACAACCATTAGGTTATAGTCATTCTTGACTTGTATCGTAGTTTATTTTTACTAATTCAGCAGATAAACTACATCAACCGTTGGTATAAACCCTGGTTTTTTAAGCACGTGGAAAGTGTACTAGAGAATGGCTTTCCTGTTGTCGAGTACATCCCCTTACGAGACTATTACAATAGGCACCAGAGGGGGTACTTCTGGGAAATTAACGCTGTGTATCCACTTGGATATTCTTGGATAGTTCGATACTTTTTGGGTTGGACGTACCCCATAAATTTTCAAGTATCGAAAATGATTGTTAGCGAGTCTTTAAGAGACCTGCTGTTGAAAGTGGATTATCACGTTCTACAGGACTTTCTAGTACCATTCAGTAAACTAAAGGACACGCTACTATACTCTCATAATACATTTGAGGTAATAAATTCAAACTATTATTATGATAACAGAATTTTTTAAGACTGACTTTTCTCTATCGAAATAATTTTTATAATATATATATATGTATATATTTCATTATGATTATAATTATTTGCATTGTGATTATATATTGTATACCACGCATATTTCCAATTTAACTAGAAATAATTCTAAAATTGTTGGAGAGTCCTCTGGTGAGCATAAATACACATACTTCCATTTATTATTACTAGGTGTATCCAATATGGCTTTGCCCTTGCTTGCACCACTCCCAACCAATTGTGAGGAAATGTACATCGATGTTGGAATTTACGGAATATCTCCAAAAAGGAAAAATTTTGAAGTTAAACACGCAATACGGATGTTGGAAAAGTTTGCAACGGATTGTCTTGGGTGAATTAATTTGAAATGTAATCATGAAATACAATAACTCAATTCACCTTTCCTTTAGATATCAGTTCTTGTATGCCGACACATACATGACGCGAGATGAATTTTCACAGATGTTTCCAATGGAGGGTTATAATGCTTTAAGAGAAAAGTATAATTGCAAAGATGCATTTCCTGAAATTTATGACAAGGTATCCCGACATGCCAGGACTCCAAGTTTGTAACATTACTAGAATGCGTTCTCAACAGTATTATCATTCTTACTTTGTATTTCGACTTTGTATTTGGTATAAAAGTACATTAGAGGAATACATGTAGTAGTACAGGTACATGAATTAGAGGAAAAAGTTTAAAAAACGTACAAACATCATTTTTCAAGATACGCACTTGGTGAATGAGCCCTGGTAAGGCACTATATTACCAACTTTTTTCATTCGTGCCAATGGATTAGTGTTATGTTTTTGTAACATTTTTTGTAAGTGGGAGAAGACCATCGCTATTTGACATTTTCTTGCTATTTGACATTCGTCTATGGCCTGGTTAACATGCTTGTGCTTGTTCGGGAAAAGAACGTGGGTTTGGCCTGAACACCAGCTAACGCAAACTGGCCCTAACTCATCATCCGCGCCGAGAAGGCTCGTAACTCTACGGACTACATTGGAGAAAAAATATATAAAAAAAAATTAATACCAATAGTGGGCAGTGGACCTGAGTTTTTTAAATGGTTTTATGCTTTATGCCAATGACTCTTCAAATGTACTTTTAACTTTGTACTGTACTTCAAATAACACTTTATGAGCTATTGTTTCACCATTTCGAATAACCTTATACCTTTGCTTCTTTTTTACTTCACTCATTTATATAATTGGAACTTTGCATTTCACCTTCGTGCTGTTCACCTGTCCTTCTAGGTACAGGGTAATCGTTTAAAAAAACACTGTTTATTTAATTGTTTGAAGAACAAAGCTTTACATAATAGTTGTTTTTCTTACCTGGCTGCACCATTTTTAGTCCTAACGGGGGCTAATGTGTTCATCATGTGTGTCCGTCCGAGCCACTCTAGTGAACGAAGCACATGTCACAGCACTCCCATTTTGCACACATGGCCTATGGGACAGTGTGGTGGTTAAGTTCTAAGGTGAGGTTGATGTGTCAAACCCTTCGGTGTCAAACGTCAAGGTCTATTAATTTTTGCCTTAAAAGGTAAGAAGGGACCCTTACCATTGAAATATAAATGTGTCAGATCAGGACCACAATTTGCATAAGACATATATATGACTATGCAAAGGCTGAAATTGAATATGGCCCCTCGGTTTATCCTGCCAAACTGCCCGGGTCAAATCAAGGTTCATGGAAACGCATTAAAATAAAACAAAATGAGTACTCATTTTATTTTATTTAATAATGCGTTTCCATGAACCTTGGGTCAAATGGTCACTTTAAAAGGGTGTATGTCAAAAATGCACTATTAATATAAAAAATGTTAGACGAATTGGTGCACAATTTGGATACGGTTTTCAAAACAATGTTGGCAAATTATGTTAACACGAAACAAACAAAATGGCTGTCATAAAGATAAATTAGGGAATATAAATGAACACATTTGTACAACCGTGTTAACGTCTAAAAACAAATTGTCCTTATGGTAATGAATTATAATTATTTATTTGTGAGTAAATTTGATTAATACAATCCAATACAAGTTGCACACTGTAAGTTTTAGTACATAATATATAATATAATATAAATAGAATTTTGACCTCATTTTTTAGTAATTCAATTTGATTTCAAAATCGTCAAAACCAAACCTAATTTTGCAAAGTGCATTAAGTTTAGACAATTTAACAGTGCTTGTTTTCAATAAATGAATTACGTCTTCTTCATAATTTCCATCATACAAAATTTTGTTTAAATTTTCCAAAAAAAAAAATCACTCCAATAGATCAAGGAAAAAAATTTCCTGTAGGTTATACAGTACAATTTCAAAAAACAAAACTCGTCAAATCTCTTGTCCCTCCTTTTTTTAAAAACCGTAAATATCAGCAAAGTACAATAACTATATATCCCATGCTAAATATATAAAGAATCATGATTAAATGCGAAATTACCTAACTGCCAAAACTGAAATTGAATCAAATCGTTCCCAATAATATTCACTGCTTATTAAAACTTTCGAGCCATAACAAACTTGTCGAATTTGAAGGAAGTGTCAGAGGCATCTTTTTTTTGACTAAACAAACGCTTACCTCCAGTTATGCTAGAACGCCCATTAAAAATATTAAAAAGATAACAGTAACAATAAACCGTGGTAAAACAGTCAAGCAAGTAGCGGAATTAGGAGCATTAGTTAATATACATTCAACAATAGAAAATTATTATTATTATTATTAGACCGTCAACAAAACGAACTAAAAGTTCTGTTTCGTACACGAAAAGCGTTTGACCTTGAAATGTCGGAGTTCAAAGGGTCATTCCAGCTCTCTAGGGTCTTCGGATCATCATAATTTAATGTTTTATACAAAAAAAGAGTTTGACCTTGAAAGGTCATTTTGAGATCAAGGGGTCCTATTGGGGACCATTAGGGTGCCACAGAGAAAAGTATCTCATACAAATGTTGTCCCCCTTCTGAAGAGGAACAACCTTTGTATAGATCATGTTTTGCGTTGTCATAGAATTTTATATTTGACCTTCACCTTTGACCCCCAAGCGGGTCACCGGGAGTCAAACAAAAACATACTTAAACTGGGTCGGATGTCAAGGAACTTATATCTGAAAACCGCGTTAAGATTTTGAGTAGTTCCTGAAATACTCATTGCCTGAAAAATAGACTTCTGCAAAATTTTGCCAATTTGTTTATAAAGATAGATAGTGCAACCTGTGAGGTTCCAAAGCTTTAGGATCAATCATTTTCTAAGTACAACAAATTATTCACCTTTTAGTTGCAGCGTAAGACTCAATTGCCTTCAGTCAAAGTCTTCAATAGATGTTTGTGGGTTAGGTTAAGAAATAGAAGTGTTCCAAAATAATCAAGTAATGTTGTAAAAATAAAGAGACGAAAAAGGGCAATTTAGAAAATTTGTGCAAACCAGACTTATAAAACTGTGATTCTCATTTTCTGGCAAATTAGCTTGTTCGTAACTTTAAGCTTCTATTTTAAAAATTACGTTTAAGTAAATAAACAAGTCTTTCTAGTGATACAAAATGACAAACATTAATGAGTCAAATATTTTTATTTTGCTTCCTTATTTTGGAAACCACTTTAATATCTTTTGCGTCACTTGCTTTTTCACTAAATTTGATTATGAATTTTGTACTAATTATTTTTGTGATTTTATTATCTACGATTAATTTTTGACCAATTGATTTGTAATATTCATTTTTGACCATAAATTCTTGACAATATTTTACCTCAATATGTGGTTTCTGTTCGTAGTAAACGGTAAAAGTAAAGCAGCGTTATTTGACATTCCCTCAGAGCGGATGGTCAACATGAAGGGAGGGTAGGGATGTGGCAAAAATAAGGAGCTCATTAACAAAAATGTTGTCATCAAGCCGGCACAACAGACTATCAGTAACATTCCGCTGTTTTACGGGCCTATTCCAAAAAGGGAAGAACCTGAATTAAGATGCGGCCGTAGCTTTCGCCTAATATCCACAGGTGACTCTATGCAAATGAGGGCAGTCTTTAGGATTCCCTTAACACTGTTGGGAAACCTTATCAGGCAATTTCCATATCCTCTGTTTATGTATTCCTAGTGCACGGAGATACGGGCATACACATGGCCACAGGAAAGGTAATTCCTTTAAGAGGAAAACCAACAGCACACTTTTTTGTGGCTGATCGGGATTTTGAACCCCCGTTTTCATGCTGGCTAGTGTAAAGAAACAGACGTTCTAACCACTAGACCAACACCGCCAAACTTTTTTGTTTGCAGTGTACCAGATAACACTCCATTTATAGGCTACTTTTTGTAAACTATATTAAACTTAATATACTCCAACGGTCAACATTATTACCTAAAAAATAGGGCAACTGTAGATCTAACAGTAAGTACTGGAACATTATACGCGAGTATCAAAAATCTAAATTATTAAAGTATCAAAATTAAACTTAGCCCCATTTAATCTTTGACCCTGGGAAAACCGGAAGTACCTTCAGCAAAGGGTTTGACCACCTTAGATACCGACATCATTTACATCTAAAGTATTGCCCTTGCTTTGCGGCTCCAACGGTCTTCGCAGGATATGATAATACCTGTAAAGTTTTGAGTATTTTGTCATTTAACATTTGACCCTGAAAAAACCTTAGGTTAATTTCACCCAGAGTTTGGCCATAAATCACACCGCTTACAAAACTCATTCTGTGATATGCAAAACTTTGCGGCCGTAGCTCCAACTGTTTTGCGAGATTGGATATATAACACGTTCAATTTAGGGCAATTTACATTTGGCCTTTGATCCTAGGCAAACCGGAAGTAAATTTTATTCGAAGTTTTTTCCTGAACCATTCAATTTTGAAACTTCATTTATGTACCAAAAATGGCGCCCTTAACCCCAGCGGTCTTTGCAGGGTCTTGATAAAACACGTTAAATCTTGGGCATTTGGAAGTAATATTTGCACAAGGTTTGGACCTAAACAACTGAATTTACAAACCTCATTTATGCATCAAATTTGGAACCCCTAGCCACAGGGGGTATCACTACCCACACCGCTCAGGCCTCAATCGGGCCAATTGCAGTACCTCCAGTGGATACACAGACAATATCCTCCCTATTGTCTCCGCGCCCGTATTGGAGTCAAATCTTGGATAATGAGCACAGAAAATCATCCCATCGACTCCAGGCGCTTCAACGGAAAGAACTAGGATTCTTCCTAAGTAACTCCTTGGGTAGACTTACGCCCTATGAATTGCTTTTTATGCAAAGTTTCCAGAAAAGCTAGCAGTCGAGAGATCACTCCGGGAATCAGGTGTGTTTCTTTTCTACTGCTACCTCTGGAGCGTAAACGCTTATCGTCTTTTGGCAAACTTTATGTTGGGGTGATCAAGACCAGTAACGTCGACGATTTTATTTCTCCATGGAGAAACCGAGTCTCGATCTCCGGATGCCAGTGGAGAAGCATTGAAACCTTAACCACTGGTCAACCAGGCACCGTGCAGCATAGGATAAATCACGTTAAGATTTGGGTATTTTAAACTTCTAAGACAATTCACCCTAGAAAACCGGAAGTAAATTTCACCCAAAGTTTGGATCTAAATCACCCAATTTCCAAACGTCATTTATGCATCAATTGTGGAGCCCCATCGGACTTTGCAGTACTGGATAAATCACTTTAAGATTGGTGTATTTTGACCTTCAACCATTGATCCTGTAAAAACCGGAAGTAAAATTCACCCAGAATTTGACCCTGAACCACTTAATTTCAAACTCTTATTTATGTAACAAAAATGCCACCCCTAGCCCCAGCGGTCTTTGCAGGATTTTGATAAAAACACGTTAAATTTGGGCATTTTGACATTCAACCTTTCACCCTGCAAGAACTGGAAGTAATTTTTGCCCAAAGTTTAATCCTGAACAACCCAATTCACAAACCTCATTTATGCAAGTTGCTCTAGGATATGCTCCAAATGTATTTATCCAAGTTTGTATTATTTAACGGATTGCCATTAGCTTCATATTCCAGAATTAAATATTTGACTTCATCTGACAGGTATCCTCTGATCAAACCAATTTTCGTCGTCGCGTCAATGCTGGTTCTAAATGCGCTCTCGTTGCTCCTTGACACAAAACTTCGATCCTTCATCCTCTTACTCCTCATTATTGCTTTATGAACGTATTTTCTATACTGTAAAATCATTCGTCTGTGTGTCACCGATGTCTGAAAAAAACCGCTGGAGCTACAGACGCGATATTTTATACATAAATGGGATATGCATCTTGGGTGGTTTAGCGCCAAACTCCGTTCAAAATTTGCTTCCGGTTTTTTCAGGGTCAAAGGCCAAAACTTTAGCATAAATTTAACATATTTTGTCCTATCCTGTTAAGAATACTGGAGATACCTACGCCATAATACGCATATAAGTAAAGTGCTATGCTGAGGTGAATTTGGGTAAACCTATGGTCAAAATTTACTTCCGGTTTTTCTTGGGTCAAAGGTCAAATTTGACAATGCAAGATATTGCAACGATTTTCGTCCTTTCCTATTAAGAATGCTGGAGATACCTGCGCCATATTAGGTACATAAATGAGGTTTGTAAAGGGGGTGATTCAGAAAAAAACTTCCCGCAAAATTTTCTTCAGGTTTCTTTTTCAGGGTCAAGGGTCAAATTCAAATTGCCCTAAATTTGACATGTTTCACCAATCCCGCAAAGACCGCTGGAGGTTGGGGCGCCATATTTGGTGCATAAGTGAGGTTTGGAAATTAGGTAGTGTAAAGCTCAACGTCGGTTAATTTCACTTCCGGTTTTATTAGGGTCAAAGGTCAAATGTCAAAATACCTAAAACTTGAGAGGTATAAACACATCCTGCGGAGACCGCTGGAACCTGCAAACGCAATAGTTTGAATGTAAGTGAGTTCGGTATCTGGGGTGGTCAAACTTCCGGCAGTATGTACTTTGTAGTGACCCAGGGTCAAAAATTAAGTGCGCTAAGTTTAAGTTTGATACTTTCCGCGTATAACATTTCAGCACTTACTATTAGAGCTACAGGTGCCCTATTTTCCAGTTATGGAAGGTTGAAAGCCGAAGTGAGTAGGGCCAAACTCCAATTATTTTTTTTTTATTCATGATTTGCTACAACCCCCTGCAGGCGGTGGCCTATGGGGCTCGAGGGCGCGCTCTAGCCACCCACTAGGGGGCGGGGGAGCCCTATGCCCGATGTCCTCACGCCAATTCGGGCCAAAGTTGTGTGGAAAAACCCAGTGGGAAAACCACACACATGAGGACGAAGGCTGCCGTGGGATTCGAACCCACGAGTGCAGTGTGGAGAGTGCGATGCACTAACAACTAGACTGCGGCGGCTGCCTCGTCCAAACTCCAATTAGAGACTTAATTTAGATCATATTAAGCAATTTTTTTTCTAACGGTAATTGCAATAATGGCTTGGATAGCTCCAGATTCTGGGATCTTTTTCCTATCGTGACGGCGGGAATATTGCTACTGCGGAAAGCTGCTAGCAAACGAGTGCCGCGAAACGGCACGGTGCAGCTAGTACCATATAAGCCCAATCACCATGAGTCTGTTTTCTTTAAATCTGAAATTAATTCAAATATTATCCTGTTCTTGACCTGAATCAAGAAATTATTTGTGAGGTTTTGAACGATTATCGTTTCTCTATATAAATCTTATAATCTTGTTAATATAGACACAGACAATGTGAATGGAATTATTTTTTAGCACTAACAAAACAGTGGTAAATGGTGAAGTTAATAAGAATTTCAGGAGAGATTGAAACGTCAACGTTAAAAAACTCAAATAACTGATTAATCAATCATCAACCAAACCTGCTTTTGTATTTGAATTCAAAAGAAGTTTAAGGTTATATAAGAATGCCAATAAAAATATCAATTCTATAAGCGACTTTCGAAAGGTTTATTAGATGTGGTAGCGCAACCAGATGTAGGTGATTCTTAAACAAGTACTAATGAACTTAGCTCAACATCACTGCGGAAGCGTTCGAGAATGTTTAAATATTAACGGCAGCCTAGTTTTTGCTGATAATTTGAAAATGCAACTGTGACTTATGAAAAGAAAAAATCGAAAAAATGTTTGCTTGCTAAAGGCTGTACTTATAATTCAAAGCATTTAAAACTAGGTTCTAAACGTCTTTCTACTAGACTTTCTTGAGCTTAAACTCTAAAGCTGTACTGTTTCCATTAATAAAATCTAAAACAAATGACAATTCTGTCAATTTGAATTAGGTGAAATCTGTTTATACATACAAGTCATTATTAAATGTACATTATGTGCTGGTGACGTTGAAAATTGCTGATTTAGAAATGGAAGGTAAGAGCTCGTTTTCGGGAAAACAAAAAGCGAGAAGAAAAGCCAAAAAAAATTATTGAGAACACTGAGGGAGTGGCACAATACAACAATGGATTTCAAACTGATTCAATAAAAATGCAAGCAAAGTTGAAAGGAACTTAAATACACAAAAAATCTAGGAAACTAGGGAATTTTAACGTCTTTTGCCGTCACGAATCCGTTTTTTTTCCTTTTCTCATACCGCCACTTTTAGATTCCTGAAACCGGTTTTGTGATGTTATCTGATTTTTTAATGTTTGCAACAGCTAATTGATGTCGGAGTTAATTGAGAATTAAATTTTTTTTCATGCTCCGATTTTCCTCCAAAAGCTTATTTTATTTTTTAATTGTCCACAGCCTTGCCACTTTCCTTCAAGTATATCATTTATGGTTCAGAATACTTGACTGGGCTAATTGAGGAACTACTCATTTTAATGGTTCTTTAGCTCACAGGTGATATAAAATTAAAAATGAAGTAGAATATGCCATAAGGATAAAATTAGCAGTGTGGGAACCGGGAAAACTATAAAAATTTCAAATCTCGTTGAAACAATTAACACGGCCTGGACTTACCTTATCTGCTAAATTTTTTCAATTTAAAGGAATCGGTCTAGTCTACAAAGCCAAGTAAAAATTCAAGTCAGAAGTACTTGAGTTAAAAAAATCTCAATTATGTGGCCTAAGGACTTAGATTTTCTAACATTAGCAATCACTGTATTTGTGACTCCATGTCTAGTTCTCGCAACTCCGCTGGTTCGGGTCTTTGAATTCTTTACTGTTACGCAGCCTGACTTTTTTCGCTCAAAAAATAACGCTGCAAAACACAAGAAAAAAGTAGAAAATGTGAA